>VDFB02365227.1:0-218239 GCA_007258455.2 Sequoia sempervirens
GGCATCAAAACCAACTCCATTTGCCAATTAGCTTGGCTAATACTTAGGAGAAGAATTGTGATAGCTATCTTAGTTTGTGAATGAAACAAGTAATTTTGATGTTGGTATATTATTATGGTAAATGTAACCCACTTCTCAATTATAGTTTTATGCATATGATAATCATTGTAAAAAACACATATTAAGCATAATGATTACCTTGTGCAGGGACACCATGCCAATTTGGAAGGTTATTTTCTAAATTACTAAAATTTATAACTATTAGAATTGTCCATCCTACAAATCATTATTAAATGAATGAGGAATTAAATGTAAAACATTGGAAGGAGATCATAATAGCAAACACACGACAACACAAGATTTAACCTAGAGAAACAAGACGCTGGTAGAAACCTCTACAAATGGGTGTTCACCTCCTATTATCACCAAAAATGCAAGTTTACTAGTTCACAATGCCCTTGACATATGCAACAATCTATCTTGCTTGTTTTGCACCTAATTTTCTACGCTCACTGCAGCTTACACCTTTTGCAACTCTAAATTCTACTCTAGATGATCCTTCAACTTCCTCTAAGAATTCTAAACCAATTCATGTTACATACTGACACTGAAGAATTCAATAGAGAAACACTCCATCTTCCATTCAAGGCAATTGGTTGGTTGTACTATCACATTTCAAACAGTTTTGGCCATTAACAAACGTTTTGTTGATGCTTATATAACATATTCAACCAGGATTTACATGTTCAACCATACAAGTGTCTGCCACTATTGCATACTCAAAATGTTTGACCATGACTAAATTCATTACTGTATTGTGTTTCTACAAACAAAGAGAGAAAAGGGGGTTCTCAAGGTTCCAAATTTCCCTCACCATCTTCCATAGCCCTACATTATGACTTTGTGTCATCTTGTCTTGTGGTAAGCACATAGTTAAGAATCTCATTGGTCATATAGAGCCCTTAAACCAGTTGAGGGAAACTGAAACATAAATATATGTATGTTGAAGTGTTTTTCAAATTACAAGTAAGCCATTTCAAATCACTAAAGGTCTTGAAAAGAGTCACAATTGTTTTATTGATCAAGTCCTTTTTGGAGATACTTAAAAAAAAATGAAGCTAAGAGACATGTTATCTTATATTAAGTTAATATGGTTAATAAGTTATTACTCTACATAACCCTTAATCGATACACACCAAAAGTTTTTTTTTTTTTATAATTCTAGTGATATTTTTAATTTTCATCAATGATTCTATAAATAATCTATCCCTTTGTGCTCTCTCTTTATCTCTCCCTCTCCTTCTTTCCACGTTTAAGTTGCATTAGCTTTGGATCAAAACGAGAGATTTTAGAGCAATGAATCCTATGAATAAGTGATTATATGCTAAATTGGAGTAACTGGACATGTATCTTCTTTCTATATGATCAATTATGTTGAATTAGTCACCTCTAAGGGAGAATATGTTGAGTTTATTCAGACAACCATTCCCATTAGCTATCATATACAATCTCAAGAAAGGTACAAATACATTGAACATTTTGAGATCAAAATGTATGTTGTAGTTTGGCTTTAGCAATTGTGTGTAAACTTATATTACACTTAAAATACATCGAAGTAACTTATGATAACTGATGATGGTTATAAATATAGATTTTTAGCTTATATGAAATTTATCCAGATATGCTTATAGAAGAAACCCTCCCACTAGAGAAATCAGTAAATTTACATAAACAAAATTATAGATAATGTTTGCTAATATGACATTAAAAACATACAATTGAATTTTCCAAACAACTATAATTGTTGTTGTCTCAAGCTAAGAAAATTGTACATTAGTTCTAGGGACAAACCCAAGTGGCATTGATTGAGATTAACAATCATATTGTTCACCTGTGGATGGTCTATGTTTATTGATGGTACTATAGAATCTAGCAAGCATGCATTGCAGATAAGTTTAATGAAGGAAAATCAAGCAAAACATCATGTTATGTATTAGTAGCATTGCATAATGAACTTCTATTCAATAAGAGGGTTTATTATAATAGATTCATAAAACATTATCAAGTGATAGATGGATAAATGATTTTGGGCTCTGTTGGATTTTGAGTTATTTTGTAGGGACGATCTCTTGGCATATAACCTTGAAAATTTGAAGACTAAACTTGTCCTTTCGACATTTATGAATTTAAATATCACTGTTGTGAATGCTTTTAATCTATTTTCCACCAAGTTTCCAGTATGGGGACGATGGGACATGTTTTGGGGACGAGATTTTTTTAGGGGTTTTTTTGGGGATGGCAAAGGGGATGGATATACATGGCAAAGGGGATGGATATACACACACATTTTTTGAAAATATAGGGAAATTTCAAATTTCAAATATTCATTTGAGTAATGATAATCATAACAATGAACAATGATAAAGTTGTAAATGTAATCACCAATCATATTGACATATACATTATAGAGTCAAACAAATTAATACTACAACTACTTAATTGCTTCCATAATTTATGTCAAACAGTCAATGTACATATGATATAATTTTTTTTTAAAAATATGTCCAAAGGCTACAATTTTGCACAAAAAATGTCAAAATGATGTCACAAATGTCCAAAACATAGTAATAGAAAGTATGATGGCTACCTCTACTCGACATCTGCCAACATTGCATCAAAATTAGACCCAGAGTCCGAGTCACTGCCACTATGAGTATGAGAGGTTGGCTCATCTAATGGAACTCCAACTAATCCCTCATGTGTCTCCTCCTCATCAATTTGGGTGGTGTCCTTTGAATCAACATCCCACCGTAATGTTGGAGTCTATCAATACTTAGGAGTCTAACAATCTTAGAGTCACAAAGCACTATGCATAGCCACTAATTTCTCTACTCGTCTAGAGGTCACCTATTCCTCTTGATAGAGTGAATAAAGCTATATGTTGACCAATTCCTCTCTGCAATAGAGGAACTAGCGACTTGTGAAAGGAGACAAAAACTAAATTAGTAATTTACTAATTAGGACATTCAATTATAATTATATAAATGTTCAACACTAATCAAATTAATAAATTATGTTAATGCATTGCATGCGAAAGGAGGTGAATAGCCAACAATAATCAAATTAATAAATTATGTTAATGTATTACATGTGAAAGGAGGCGAATAGCAAGCATCTTCAATTGTGGTGCATCCTTCCCATGCCATGACCACCATCCAATAGGATCCCTTTGAGCTAGTATAGTTTTGTCTACCTTGGCCTCTAGTTTTCTGAATGTTGGACCATGAAGATTATAAAATTCAATCCATTGTGTACAAAGTAAACTCACATCCTCAATTGAATACATTTTTGCAAGGGCCTTCATAAACTCACCTTTCACCTCATCGTCATCACAAGGAGGTACCCTACCAACTCTTGGTACATACCATTTGGGATTAAGAGCAAAGGCTACCATATGAAGCAGGGTGTTCATAGTGTTCCACCACCGCATCACAATGGGCTTAATTTCTTGCTCATATAATCCCCAATTAGGATCCTTATCAAAAATTTATTTCTTCATTATTCCAAGCATGGATTTGAATGTTTCATAAATCTCTCCAAGACTTGGAGAGTCTGTATTAGCATATCTAATGACATCCACAATTGGTGAAATGATGCAGCAAATATATTTGCAAACAAAAATTTGAAAAAGGACAAGTTAGAACTTAGAAAAACAAAAAATATTAATAGTAAAATCATATTTAATTTTTCTTTATAAAATCAACAATCAATAACATTTTTTTTACCTCACATTGGACCACCAAGTATCATCAAGAATTTTTTGTTTGATGCTTCTACCTTCTACAATGCTTGTCATAGACCATCTATTCCACTCTAAATTTTAACCATCATCAATTGTAGAGCCTCCTGCACCTCAAGCATCCTCTCTAACAAAATAAAGTAGTTGGCATACTTTGTCTCTATAGGGTTGAGAAATTCCTTCTTTGAAAATTTCCTAAAGAGAGCAAGTGAGGTTTGATGGTTGCAAATAAACATCTGAATGTATCTAGCCTCTACAACTCCCTGGTACACCCAATCTATCTTCCCTATGGCTTTCAATGTGTTGTTTAATGCATGAACACAAACACGGGGTTCAAAAGATGTGCTTCTAAGCACTCTCAACCATCAAACCTACTAAATTTGCACACACATGTTGAATCAATGACCACCTGCACAACATTGGCTACCCCAACCTCCTCTATGGCATCTCTCAAAATATAAAATTAGAATTCTGCATCTTTGTGCTTCCCAGAACAATCAACAACTCTAAGGAAATATGAACCAATTGTACATGCGACTATGATGTTGATAAGTGGCCAATGTCTAATATCAGTCCACCCATCCATGATAATAGAGCAACCCATCCTAATCCAACACTGTCTCATGTCCTCCATCACCACACTCACCTTAGAATATTCTTTGTAAAGGAGTGTAGTGCATAGTTTATTTTCTCTAGGGGTGAATGGGGTACCAATAGTTGCCACATCTTTAAACATTTTTTTGAATTAGGGAGAACATGCTACATGGATTGAGATGGAATGGGCATAGAAAAACTTGGCAATGGAGGACTCTACCACATCTTGTGCTTGCACATTGAACATACTCGCAACTATATTTTCTTGCTGACTAGAAGTACTAGCTTTCCTCTTCCCTTTAATGGAAACATGAACACCACTAGCACCACTACTACCACTACCAACACTAGGACTTCTAAACATAGAGGGCATAGGTGAAGCCGAATGTGTGGATTGAGTTTGCATTGGCTGCCCCATAGGTTGTTCGGCCTCCATGTGCAATCTATAACACTCTAACCTCTCAAAATCTTTTATGTTTGGACAAACCTTGACCCCATGTCCTGTATAACCCAATAGATGAGAATATACTTTTGTGTAGCTCCCATAAAATGTATCTTTACAAATATGACATTGCCACAATCTACTACCCCCTTGTGTTTTTCCCTTTGTCTTTGTCTATATGTGTTGTTAATTAAAGAAGAGGTTTTTTAGGATTAAAATGGCCTTTTGCATATTTTTTTAAATCTTCAAAAGGGATTTCAAATGGATTTGTTTGAGGTTGTTCCCTTTCAATTGGTTCAATTTCATTTACTTCTTCCCTCTCAACATGCCCACTACCTTCACTATTGCTGCTCATTTTGTTTTATTTTGGTTTTTGCAAACTAAAAATAAATAAAAAAGCACAAAAAATCATACATTTCATCATTTACTCAGAAAAAATTAGGAAAAAAATAAATAAATGGAAGAATAAGTTACCTCTTTCACTTCTCTTGTTGGTTGTTGCCTTAATGCTCTCCTTTTTGCCTAATGAATGCTGGTTTTCTCTTCCAACAACTCCTTCGAACCCTCTTCCTTCTCTTCTCACTTTGCTCTTATTTGCAATTTTTTTGGCATGTTAAAATGAAGTCAAATGCCTTTGAAATCAAGTTTTAAGTAGCATTTAAGGGTTGGGAGGGCGTGGGGTCCACCTAAAAGAACAATTTAAAAGCTTTTAAAAAAAATTTGGACTATTTTTTATTGTAAAATGGTGTTGAAAAAAGGGGACGGTCGAGGGACGCTTGGGCATCCCTGTACCATCCCCTTGTTGTCCCCTGCATTTAGAAACATACCCCATAAAAAGCACATTTTTGGGATGCCTAGGAAATGTTCCCGAGGTGTCCCTTGTCACTGAAACGTATTAGGTATGAGTACGAGGGAAAAATTCCAAGGGACGTGTCCCCGTGTACCACTGCTTTTAATAGTTTATATTTTAAACACATGGTAAGTCTATCATTGGAGAGAAATAGCTCAATCACTTGATTTCTATCATTGTTAGGATCATATACCTCTTAGTCATTATTTCCTGGCCAAGCTTGCCATCAAAGTTGGAGAATAATAGTTTCAAGGAAGTTGAATCAATCATGGTCACAAGACCAAGACTTGTCAAGCCTATATTTAACTTGGATTTAGTGAAAAAAAATAGGTAATTAAAGAAAAAAGTAAAAACACAAAAATTAACAGATTTTAGGAAAATAAAAAGTTTCAATATGCATTCCATATCATATCAAAATAAGATTCAAGAAAACTATTCAAGTATTTGAAAGTTGAAAGTTGAAAGCTGAGAAGAAAGATTTGAAGATCATAAGCAAATCCTTTCTAATCTCAATTGTTAACATATCTAGTGCAAGGTGGAAAGATGCACTTCTCAATGCATATAAGACCAAGGTTACATGCATATAAGACCAAGGTTACATGTGGACACATCCAGATACCTAGGCTCTATCCCACCTTTCTCCGTCCCCTTCTTGTTTCCAAAACAAGAGGATCTCCCCAAAATGTGTAACAGAGGCATGTGATATCTCTTGATCATCTTTGGGATGGTTGATGCCCCTCATCTATTATACTTTGAAATCATTTAGAAAAAAATGTCAAAACAAAAAAGAAAGGATGCTAGAAAGGAGGATATCAAAAACAACTTTTTCAGTTCTTGCAACTTTTTTAATCCACTGCCATCTAAACTAACCCAACATCTTTATTCGGTTTATGCAAATGAAATTTAGACAAATATTCTTGACATGTAAGGTTGTTTATTCTTTTAAAACATATTTGATTTAATTTTTTTGGAGGCATCTATGTGGATTAATTACGAGGCTCCCCATATGATGAAGTGGGAAATGCCCTTATGCATTGATGATACTACAGATCTTTTTCATAAGGGTCATGTATTCCTACACACTTTTATGATATTATAAGTCTTTCTCATAAGTGGAATGCATTCCTTCTACTGTATACATGCCCTTGTAATTTGTATTCCTAAATTATACATGCACCCTAAATGCCCATGTATTTGTTACCTATTATTGGATATTTTGTAGCCTTTAGGCCATTTGTTGTTTCATATTTTTAACACAAACAATGAATTTAATTGTTGGCTATACCTGATTAGATTAATATTGAACATTGAATCTTGATTTTGATGCATTATATGAATTTCTAAATCCGAATCTTGATGTGATGTACAACTATACTCAAAACATTCGCTATTTAATACTTATATATTAGAAATTTGACATTGTCATGCCCTACCACCCCCCAAAAATTTCTTCCTAGCATTCCATTCTAGAAATGTGGCATGTTATCCTAGAAATGCGTGGAACATAGTATATAGGAATGTTATTGTTATTTATATAAAAAACTATCTATTTAAATATTTAAATCATTTATTTCTTCTTTTATTTACAATAATACATAAATTTGATTATAGGTATTTCAATTTATAATCATTCTTCTATAAAAATGTGAAGTAACATGTTTTTACATTTCATTCAGTTTGAATTAAAAAGATAATTATGTTACACCTCTTATAATTGCTTCCTTATTTTTTTCTTATACCTTCTATTTTTTCATTTCTCTCTCAAGAAATGGTTCAACATACAAATAATAATGCCGTCATTCAAATCTAGTGAACCAAATATATACACACCCCCTTCATTCCAATGGATTTTGCAACCATGCTAACTGAGGCATGCTCATCTATCAGTAAATCAAAATGCCTTGGACATGCTCATCTTCAAATATTATGGACAGTTGCCATGCAGTTGTACACAGGTTTACCCTTGTGTGCCAGACAACACCTCTTGTCGAAGCAATGGATATTGAAAAAATTCAAGAAACGTTGTCAACATTTAAAGACAGTTACATAAAACTTAAGGGGCTATGTACCTTCCTTACAGAGGTTTACTATAATCAGCACTACCAAAATGAAGCAACCTCCTCTATCATCCATGCATATGAGATTTATTTGCAAAATATGTGAAATAATTATTTCTTTTTACTATGTAAACAAAGACGCCACTATTTTTTTCATTTTATAATGACCCCATTTAGCAAGCTTGATTTACACTTGTCAAATACCGAGTTCAACTCTTTGATGGTTTACACACACATCATGCTTTGCTCCCTGATAAATTCAACAATCTTGATTTGGAGGAGGCTTTAGCCAAATGTTCTATTGTTCTACTAAAACAATATACTTCTAAGATGTTCCATAAGTTTATGTACGTCCACACTTGCCAAAAACTATTTTATTCCTCTCATTTATTACCTTGCATTCTCTGACTAAATTAATCCTTTCATTTCATTGCAAGGCTAGCATAATTGATAATTTGGAATTAATTTCAAACAATGCACCAATTATTGGATCTCTATCTCCTCTCCTCCAATCTAGAAGTTCCCTCCCTTCAAATTGCTCTCAAGCCACATTGGGCTTCTCTCAATCTACAAATGATTCATTGCAACAAGATGGAGACCCTACAACTCAACACAATATATCCCCTTTTGAACCAATTCCCATTAAAACGTTAACCCCATACCATAAGCATTGGTCAATTGAGGGTCAAACCTTGACAAAATCTCTAATCCATGAATTCCAAATTGAAAAAAACATGTACATTGGACTAGCTTGGGATCATAACAACTTGAAAAATGTCCCTGTAACCCCATTAAGTCGTGGCCTCCATCATCAAATTCTGCTAAAAATGAAATGGGCCTTGACAATTCACAAGTCACAAGGCCTTACACTTCAAAGGGCAACAATCGATATTGGCAACATTGATGTCAAGGTTTGACATTCACAAATATTTCAAGAGTTCATGAACTACCATGTCTACACATACAACCTTCCTTCACATTCCAAAGATATGCACACATGCAACAAAGCCCATATGTTGCTCATCGGAAAAAGGAAGAGGAATGTTTGAATGCATTATCATAAAACAACACTTCAAACACTTAAGAAGATTAGGATAACTACTAGTATGTCCCTTTCTTTATCTCATTTTTACTTTATCAACTAAGTTTGCAAAGACAACATATCAACAAAAAAATATTTTTTTATTGCATATAAGTATATCTCATATTTCCTTCATTACTAGCTCCACTCATGACCCACTTACACTATGTTCCAATTGTTGAACATATACAAAACAACTCTACCAAAGGTGACAATGAATTTAATTTAATTTTAAACTTCAATATATTGGTTTTAATTGGTTGTTTTTTAAATAATAAACAAGACTATTATTCAATACAGATAAACTAGAGTTTGAAGTGATCATGTGATAGTATGGCAAAAAAAAGGAGATTTATATCTATAGTATTGTGTTTACACAATAACCTATATTTACAACATTCTATATATATCCAAAATGTATGTCTACAATTTATTTATTTTTTTATATCAAATGAATTGAAGTTCCCTATCATTTATTTAACCATTTCCTCTTCATTAATTTCATGAGTTTTTTATAAAATCAAGCATCTAACTATAATCTAGCTTATTACACATTGTTCAATTTCGACCAATTTGCCTACACAATCATTGCATTTGTATTTTATGAAGTTATACATCTTTTACAAATTTAACCATCCACCTGTAAACTAACTTATGAAAATATATTAATTATAACAATGTACATTTTACCGGCGTGTCCCTCATTGAGCTTTCGAAGCTCACTTTTGCATCGGACGGCTGGAAAGCACGCAGAGACCCGGCAAGGTGCTTCAAGAAATCTTAGCCGTTCATCGTTTTTCGCCAAAAATTCGGCTGTTTTTAACTGCCTTTCACTGCTTTCCACGGCTATTGGTTTCCGCTCCTCCAAACTCTTCTCGTTGGTATTGACCTGGCTCCTCCAATTTGGCGAGCTGCACCGTTTCGGAGAGGGTTTTCGAGTATGTTTTATTAAAATGAAAATTACGGCCAAGCTCAGCACATTTAGTTTTAACATAATGGCATCCTTTACCCTACGTAGTTAAGTATATATTAGCATAAATATATAATATATTAATTATATTTCTTATTAAATAAGAATATAAGAAGAATATAATAATTATTAATTAATAATTATAAAACATTTATTTAAATATTGAATAGTTTTGTTAAAAAATATAATAAATAATATAATTATATATTTATAATCATTTTTTTATTATATAAAATTTAAAATTTACATTATATTGACTCTTCCAATTTGGAAGTTGCAACTTGAAAATAAGGTTTTGGGAGGATTTTAGAGTATGTTTCTTAAAATGAAAATTACTGCCAAGATCCTAATAATGAACACATTTAGGTTTTAACAAAAACTATTAAATATGTAAATAAATGTTTTATAATTATTAATTAATAAATATTGTATTTTAATTATATTCTTATTTAATACAAAATATAAATAATATATTTTATATTTTATATAATACAAATTAAATTATATATAATAGTATATATAGATTATATTATTACTATATATTATATTTTATAATACAAAATATTAAATATAAATATGAATTTATTATAATTAATAATTACTATATTTCTATATTAATCAAATAAAATTAATTTATAAAAAATCTCTTGATCTTTGGATAGATTAGGAAAGAAAAGACTAGGGGAGAGGGGCCTATAATGGAGCAGGGTCCAATACTGGGGATAGAAGTAGTCCTCAATGGGTCTTATAGTGGAGCACATTAATATCCAATTGTAAAACACTTTTTATCTATTAAGTTCACAAACTGACAAATCATTTGATGCCACGTCAGTGCACGAATAAAACATGACTTAGTGCACCATTGTTGGTCTCACTTTTTTTTTTGGCCTTTTTGGATACCTCAACAAAAAGCATACTGATGCGGCACCATATTTGATGATGTGGCCCTAAAACGAAATATAGAAGCACGGAAGTTGCCAAATAGACTGTTGTACAAAATTGGGAGTGATTTGAAATTTCCACATAGGATTTTGAGAAATGCAAAGTTAGGGCGCTCCACTATAGGCCCCTCTCCCCTGTATGTACTACATAAAATAAAATAAAAAAATAAAATAAACTTTAATAATAATAATAATAATAATAATATATTGATAATATTTTTAAAATGACCTACCAATTGACCTCATGTATTACACAAATATATGCCAAAAAAATAATCATATTTTTCCCTAATTTACCTTACACACCACGGAGGCTCTCGGCAAGGTTCTTCATCTGTGCACAGCCGTTGATCCTTTCACTGGCAACAACTCATCTTTGTTGAACATTTACTCAAGTCGTCAGGATTAATGTTGCTCTCTGTTTGGTCATGGCAACCGTTGATCTTTCCCGAAGCAGGTTGGTCGCACTGGCCCTGATACGCATTAACTCTGCCTTCCTTCCTATCCATACAGGAGTTGGTGTTCAAAATATCTACATTTAATAGGAGTTGGTGTTCAAAATATCTGCATTTAATATCAGGGCATTGCTCGACATTAACTCTCCTTCACCGCATATGGGAGTTCGTGTCTAAAATATCTGCGTTTTGTTCATATTTGCCTCAGTTTTATGACCTTAGTTTTATCATCCTCATCAACAGAGATTTTTGCATTCTTTAGGTAAGTCGCATTCTTCTCTCGCCCTTAATAGTTTCCACTCCATAGTTTACTGCTTCTGCCGCCACTAATGCTTGCCGCCTTTTTATTGTGAATAAATTGAAGTAGTAAGAGTGAAGCAACAAGAGTACACAACTTGGGGTTTCGTGAAAAATTCCTATGACCTCTTGCCATTTTCACTCATTGGCATCATTGACAGGTCGACACACTTTGCGCAGAATCTATAGGTAAGTCACTTCCCATGATTTCAGTTTATTGTATGTTTGAAGCTGCTTGAAATTTTGTACGGTTTTTTTTCTACGCCATTGATGGATGTCCTCAACCTGGCTCCAAAGCTCCCATTTGGGCCTATGCAGGAAGGATACTTCCCATTTTTTCCTGTTTTTGGCCGCCTTTTACTACTTTCCACGCCCTATTGGTTTCCGCTCCTCCAAACTCTTCCTCGCTGGTATTGACCTTCACTCCAATCTCCAGCGAACCCTGTTTTTAAGTCTCTGTAACATCTCACATATTTCCTTACTGGGGCATTGGGTGGAGCCACCACTAACCCATTCCACAGAGTATTGTCGTAGCCAATCACTCCCCCAATCTTCACTAGATCAATCAGCCGCCTGTGGTAATTGAGATAATTGTCTTTGTCTGCGTCCACAAATATGAAATCAAAGGAGCCATGCATTTCCTTCTGCAAAATCACACCCACAATTCCATATTCACAATCTACCCACAAAAAAAAGCCACATTTTCAATAGTTTTTCTTTTCCGGTCAAATATAGATGAGAGCCAAACTCAAGAACTGGCAGGGCATGGCCCTCTCTGAAGTCAATTTTGTGGGTAACTCCTGCTTTTTGAATTACAGGCAACCCCAGCTCATACTTCTCCCTATTTATGTCCATTGCAATGATCTGCCATATTAAAAGGATATACAGAGGGACGCCCTTAACATCTTTTCTCGGCCATAAACAACAGAAGAATGCATGTTTGTATACCCTTCCATCATCAGGGAGGGCAAGAGTAGTGGCAAGAAGAGAGTAACCAGTATACACACCAATCTCCATAGTGTTCTTGGCAATTATGAGCTTCAACAACAGATTTAAAAAATTGACCCTCGTCAGTTGAAGTAGTCATCAGATTCCTATCAAGAAAACAGAGGCGAATTTGAGAAAAAGAAATAAAATGCTTCAGACTATGAAAACTTGGAGTTAGATTAATAGTAGCATAGAACACACTAAAATTACACATGCACTAAAATGGCCTCTATGGAGAAATCATTTCAAACACTGATATTCACATATGTTTTGTCATAAACTAAAATTACACATAAACTTGTGAAAAAAGCACACAATATATTTCTTATATGATCATCATCGTTGCAATATTAAGACTGCAAAAGAACTTCTTGTTGAAATAATGAAAACCGTAAACATTATTTGATGATTTCAAACGCTAAACAAGATGAAATAGTAGTGTGTGGCTTTATGTTGCATTCAACACAACACTCTAATAACAATATCGGTTGGCTAAGATCTTTACCATGACAACGCCATAAACACTTCCATCAAAAAGTATGAAAGTAGGTTATAACAGAGCAAACTGCATTCTACACAAAAACTGCATTTGATAGCCAACATGGACCATGCTGTTGAACAAAACGTGGATTCATGCACCTAAAACATGTCTCCTCCCTGTGGATACCCGTGGAAGCCTTTACAACGGTTTCTTTAAGATATTGTCGTTTGTGGTAGTTAAAGTTGCTCACTTCAGAAGTGAATCATGCGAGTGTAAAAGACAATAAAAATAGGCCCACCCTCTAAGTCGTTTAATTATCATTATTTTTATTGTCTTCAGAGATAGGTAGGGTAGATACTCATATTTAGGATTGGTATTGTTTTTTAATTGTTAATATTTTTATATTGTTATATTTATATATACGGGGTATATATCAAGTTTTCATCATATATTATAATGTAAAGAAAAATATATATTTTTATCTAAGTTAATTAAGTAAATTGATATAATTGAATATAAATTAATTTATAAAATTTGAGAATGATAAATTAGATAATTGTAACAATTATTTTAAGAAAAGTAAGTGTCAAAGAATGGTGTTTAGCTTTGTGGATCCATCTTCACCACTATACTCCTTGCATGTGCCAAAATAGGAACTTTCAAACAAGATATATATACATATTATTTATAATTAATAATTAATAATTAATAATTACCATAATTTTATGAAAAAAAAAAACCAAAATTTATCCTAATTGACCTTCCACACTTCTTCGGCGTACCCATTGCACACTAAGGTGCAATAGCTAGTTTCAATCTATGACACATTTTCAAATTCTGACCAAACCACATACACGGTTCTTTAAATTTCTCATACAATTATTCAGCATACCCATTGCACACAAAAGTGTGATTGCTAGTAAATATACATATTAAGCTCAATGAACATTATTAACTGCTTGTGACTTTGAATACTTCCAATTAAGTTTCAAGTTTTGTTGTCACCCCATTGCATACCATTTATTACTAATGTCACTAGAATCAATCCGCACATGGAATTTAGGCATCCAACAAAATCAATATAAGGTATGCTCAATCACATTAAAGCACGAGGCAAAAAGAAGTAATAAAATTATCACCCCAAGTAATATTTATGCATAATGAATTACTTGATACAAAATACATGCACTCATAACAAAGCATAGGGTAGCATGGAAATAATTATGCTGAATCCCCAACAACAAGAAACATTACCATTTTATAATTGGTACATTGTTTTTAAAATAACTTGTCATTTCCTCCTATGGTTTTCTTAGCAAATTATAATATATCCCATTGTACTATAAGATTTACGAGTCAAATGGCTGAGGGTATTAGTAAAGAAGAGGAGAAGGCAGGAATTAGTTTATCCAATGTTACTTAAACAATAATTTCAAAGGATTCAAATCACCTACAACACTTAACAATCTACCGTTCCATAACAAATTGTTTGAAGCACTACTAGGATCTCTTGTAGACACCAAAAGTCAAGAGACAACAAATGTTAGTGTTTCATATCATTTTATTTAAAGACAATTTCCTAAAACACCATACTATGCATATCCTACAATCATATAAAGCCTTTATCAAAACTCACATTGTTCTTGCAATTGCCAACTAAATTGCATCCCAATTTAACAAGAATAAAATACTATTCAATTTATTGAATATCCAACCTTTCACACCTAAGCATAAGTCATCCCAGCTTAATAACATTTATTTAAATACCTGTTGTCCACTCCTTTAACCCTCTTTTATCAACTGCCTATTATTCTCACTACTAAAAGGAATTACGCTAGTTGTTGGTTCTGTAATTTGGAGTGTTCAGGGTTTATATTATGCAAAAAGCAATGGTAAACCTCAAAGCATCCCCCATTTTCCTAGGAATTTATTGAAAGAACAAAATGCAGACCAACAAAAAGGATTGCAAACATTTATCAAACTATAAAAATAATAATGAAACACCAGATAATGAATCCACCATTGATGTGATGGAATAGACCTTCATTGAAGAATCTCTTTGGGTTCCTCACATTATTGTTGTAAGCCAACATTTTTAGTGGGAAGGCCTGTTGGTCTTTCAATAGGCACATCATAAACTATTGCTACATGAATGAAAGCATAAGGCAATCATGTTTATTATATATGGACTTTCATAGGGACTACAAATTAAAAACAAAACTTTGCTTCTGTCAACATTTCATTTTCATGGCATTCCTTGAGGCCACATTTCTATGAGGTGTTTTATGAGGTATTTTATCAACAGTTCATGTGCCTTGTCTAAGCTTCCACAGTTAGCATGCCTATTTACTATATGCTTTCCTCCTGCAATTTGGTTAAGTTTTCAACTACACCTCCATAGCTAATTTGGGATGACAGCTAATATGTTAACAGAAGTTTATTGTTTAATGGGTATTATGGATACTATTCCTTTTCATCCAAAAACAAATAGTAGTGTATATTAATTTTTTAATATGAATTATTTACCAACGATGGATACCTGACTAGGTAGCTCCTCTTACCACTTCTTTCTGCTCTTAAATCTCCCTGCAATTCCATGCCCTTCCTTCTCCTCTCGTTCCTCCTCAGTAACAGAGGAATGAGAATTAAGGGAGACCGGTCGGAGCTCCACACCCACCCTTATCCTTTCCACGAGCTCGCCTAGTGCTTTGTCAAATCGAAACCCCTTTTTTTGTGGATCGACCACACCCCACATTGCAATCCCTTCTTGCAAATGCTTATAAGAAAGATGAGAGTTGGTGACGGGGGGGGGAAGTCCACCATAATGATGTTCAATCTTTTCTATTTGATGCAAGTCCCTAACCTGTTTGGAAGCTCTCATTTGACGCGGGAAAGGAAAATGTTGGCAATGGTGGTGGAATGTGGTTGTACACCTGCCAATTGCGTTTACTTATATGTGTCTAAAGCCTTTTTAACAAATTCGCTTAGCACATTTCATGCCCAATTCTTTAGTCCAACGTCTAGACATTAGTGAATAAGGGAGGGATGCCATTCTGCAGGTCACTCAGCATTAAAGGATGCCCATACCTTCACGGCTGACTTGGATGGGATCTTTATCACAATGGCCAATTGATCATGGAAATAAACCTATTGTTATCATTGCCTAATATTTTAAAAAAATTATATATGGAAGCTTGTGGAAAGAATATTTGGTAGACTTTTACGCTTGGCCTGCTTTTCTATATTATAGACCAATGCCAATAAATGGAACAGATTTAGAAAGGATAAGAAAAAAAGAATATGGGTATATATCTAGATGGCTTTGAGGCTGTTCTGTTTGATCTGAGCAACTGTTTAAACGCCATGCTCAGAAGAAATCAATTGACAGTAAACAAATGAAATTTACATACCATTATGTGTAAATATTGTTGTTTGTAGAGATTAAATAATTAAAATAAATTATTTCTTTATTTTTTTAATTGGATAGTCATTTTAATATTGACATAAGAATAAATGAATATAAAATTAAATTAAAAGAAAAGTAGTTAAAATAAATATAACAGTTCATATTGGAAATTAGTTAGAAATATTCATTTAAATTGAAACAGTCAAATATAATAATAGTTTTTAATAGCATAGCTACAAATAATAATTACAATATATATGTGAAGACAGTTTATAAAAGAATATTTACAAATAATAACTACAATTTATAAGTGGATAGAAATTGTAGCAATGAACAGGTCAAGACTAAAAAAAATAACATTATTATAACTTGCAGTATAAAACTAAACCCATAGCAGTATTAAAAAAAAAGAAGAGAAAACATTCCTGTAAGAAATATGATTGTTCTCCACATATCAACATAATTCCACACACTCATCCATCTCTACCCATCCTCCATATCCATTATATCCCTTGTCCCATCAATACTTTCCAAAAGGCATTAATAAGGAAAGAGTGTGACTCCCAAGAAATAAAAGATATATAAGGGAGATTAGTTCATTTGAGGAAAGCATGAATCATGGAATGGAAAAACAAAATAAGCAATCTGGTATATATTTTTAAATATTGGAGCAGATATAATTAGAAGAAGGAATATCCTTACATGTATATAAACAAGTTATATATATACATAGGTTATTCACGATTATACAATAATGATACTTGCAGCAATTTTTGGGTCTTATAAATGAGCATGAATAACATGATCAATAATTGTGGTGTGATAATGTGAAATACAATATCTAAATCATTAATATATCTATAGCCCGACAAGCAATCATGTGGAGGAGAAGAGGAAATGCAAGGAAGGGGAATAGATACAAGACCACCATCTAAGTAGACCACCACATGCTGGATGTCCAATGTCCCCGCCACTTGTGGCCAAGAAGGTGAGTGTCCGCTCTTAGGCTTAGATAGGAGGATTTTCGAGCACCCTATTGCAATTTCCTTTCCAACCTCTAGGATGGTTGATTGTTGGGGAAATCGCAAGTCATAAGAGGATAAATAAGAAGATATGAATAGGGAGGGTAGATACAAGCACCCCACCAGGTAGACCACCACATGCTAAATGTCCAATGTGCTTGCAACTTGTGGCCAAGAGGGTGAGTGTTTGCTTTTGGGCTTAGTGTTGGGTTTCCTTTGGGCCAACCTATCATTCTCCTTGATTCAAACCTATTGTGATTAAATACTAAAAATAAGTATAGATGTAACATGGCTTATCAAATGAGTTATGATGATTTTATTTATTTGTACTCATATGTGCAAGTATTAACCCTAATAGAAATAATCAAATTTATGAATTATATACATGCAATATTGCCTAATATGATTGGAGGATCTAAATCAAGATTTATCTTGTTAAAAGGCATTTAATTGGTATTGGTAAGTAATACTTCTAGCTATATTACAATTTTTATTTTAATGAAATTTGTGATTCTAGGGCAAGATTTAGGGTAATTCCCAAAGGGGGGCATTACATCCCACAATCTACTCTCCCCATACTATTATATATTACCATCCCATCCTAACAACCATCCCATCTCTCATTCTATCCCCTTTCTTCTCACTTTGTATCATGACACAAAATAAACTAAAAAATTAATCGCTCCTCCCATTGCATCCACGCTCATCTTGCACATCCTACATCCACCCATAATCATAATCATGTCACATCATAATCATATAATAGACACATCCTAGAGGCATGCATAGCATCATCCATCACATTCATAAGCCTAGTAACATGTGCATCCATAATCATTATCATATCCATAACATAATTAAACATCAATCCATCCATAAATCAAGTAACCATTATATCCATCTCACATACATAAACCATTATCATCACATAAACCATATGTCATGATCATATTTATAGCTTCATAATACCCATAAATCATACATCATGATTGTGTTTATTGCTTCATAATACCCATAAACCATGGGCCATAAATCATAAATCACATCTATAACATATCCATCATAATCATACACCATAACACCCATAATCATAAACCACATACAACACATCCATATAGAAACCATACAATCATAAATCATAAAACCATTAAGTCCGTCATATAATCATGATTATCTATAAGCATAATAATATTCATCCATCCATTACATACATAAGCATAGTTGATTGTTCACAATCATATAGATACCGTATATCAAACCATCACATCCTTAAAATCAAATAGCATGAATATAATCCATAATCATAAAACACACATATCATCTTATGTGCATAGTAAAAGCACATCATAATCAAATAAAACATCACATAACACATCATAATCCAGCCATGAATCCTCTTATCTCACATATACAAATAAAGAATTAAAAAATAAGGTCATGATACAATAGTGTCATCAATAAGTGTCTGTACATAGGCATATATACAACAATAATCCTGAAGGCATATGATACATCCATCAAAACCACTAAAACCACTAATTGGTGCTCTTCCCCTCTTAAGGCACTAGTGATCCTAGCAGTGGTGGTGGTGGACTCCGAGGCATTGGTGCCCCCATGCTCACAGATAGACCTAACCGCATAGAACCTGATCTACGGCTCTCTGCAAAACTCAGCACCTTCTGATCTGTCAATACTACCCCCTCATATAGAGAGCAACAGTGCTGACCCACACCACCTCCCTGACCATCCACCATACACATTCGGAGACAAATTTTAAGCAAGCAAAAGACAACTTGAAATTAAAAGAGGCGAATATAATAGGAGAGTTGAGACGAGAAAAAGGCTTCCATTTGCTATTGTTATCCAAACCCTTTTATAGAGCTTAAGCATTTTGTTCATCTCCACACCTAAGGACGAAAACCCTTTGGCGCAAAAATCTGGAAGACGAAAAACCCTCTCAATTTCCAGCTGTGGTGGTTTCACTCACGTCACATTTATGCAAAAGATTGCAGTTTTAATATTTTTATATCAGTTAAGTGTTTTCCAAAATATTATATTGCAATTCCAGTGTTGAATCTTTGTTTTAGTGGCCTCGCCATGCCATATCTACTATTATATTTGGAGGATTATAGATTATTGATTATATGTTCTCTTTGGCTGCCCTACATTTCACATTTTAGCAGTACCAATTCCTAAAGGTAACAAAGCAAGTAATATAAAATATTATTGAATCTCATTGTCAAGAGAAGTTGGCACCGTATGGTCAAGGAGGAATTAAAAGTCATTAAAAGATTATTGGTTGCTTTGTTAACAATGCCAGCCATATACTTTTGGGCTTATGTAAACACTTTATTTGTCTTGGGTCTGCCGTATCTCCTCTTTTGGTTTGTGATTCACTTGAGGCTCAGCCTTTGACAAGTGAACGTAAGATTGGTTACCTGCAACTTCCGTACCATTTAGTGGAGAGTGCAAACCATATAAATTCTTCATTATTCTTCTGTTTCATCATTCTTCTTGAGTGGCCATAGGCCAAACTCAAGCTGGGCATATCTTTTAAATCTTGTAAATGGATTCTCATATCTGGGTTAATATCAATTTTTTTTCAGGAAAGTTCTGTAAGTTATTATTATATTTATATATGTATATATATAGTCGAATCGCTGGGTTTCTGCCATTGTACCCAATTCTGAAATGATTCGGAATTGGAATCGGGTTCGAATCGCTGTGGATACTATCTAGAATTGGAATTTGTACCCTCAAAACGATTCCGTCCAAAGCCCATCGATTCCAAACGTTTCAGAGCATGACATGGAGTTTCTGGACCAATTCTGCACAATTTACCTTGCAAAATAAAATAAATCCTAAAATCCGCCGCCACCCTGTTTCATTTCACTGAGCCGCCGCATCGTTTCTACCTGGGCGTGGAGCATTGTTGTTAAGCGTTCACAGGGAACTTTATCTACATTTGATTTTTTTAGGTTGTGTCATATTATTAATACGATAGATTATAATAATATCATAATAATCGACTAATAGTATTAGATTATTAATAATATATATTATAGTTAGATTGTATTAGAAATTTAAAACTAATAATATTATATATTATTAATAATATAGATTATAGAATAATAGACTTATAGTATTAGAGTCTTAGGCTATAATAATATATAATATTATTAATAGACTAATAGTATATAGATTATAATTTGTATAAATAATAGATATTATTTATTATTATATTATAGATTTATCATAATAATAATATTATATTATAGATTGTATAATAAATTAATAATAATATAGATTATAGAATATTAAATATATGTTAAATTTTAAATATATATATCTATAAATTTGTTATCAGTTTGTGGATTTCAGTATCTAATTCAGTTGGTTCTGTATTGCATGCCATTGTTTAGCATTGGATTGTTTTTCCAATATTGAAAAAAAATAAAAATAAAATAAATTATATATCAGAAAATTGTAAAAAAATCAGAGGGTTATTACACAAAGGGTGACAATGTATTGGAATGTAGAGCAGCATCCCTACTTGAATGTGTGCCATTTCCCAGCTTTTATCAGCTGATGAAAAGAGGCAAGGGACTTGAACATGGTAACCGCATACTAGAGCTAATGGGAATAGCACTAATGCTACTCCTATATCTTCTTCTAATGAACTAAATGTTGATATCGATACTATCGATGAAGAGCAATATGATAATTTATTCATATAGTATGTGAGTTTGAATGTGTAGTATGTGGTTTGACCACTAACTAGTTTCCCATTTGAACAGAACATAAACGATTTTAATTTGACATTGAACTATAAGTTATCAGTAGTGGTTTGTTAGTAATTTTATTTATTTTTAGTATATTTTGTTGATTGTGTCTATATTTTATATTTATACTATATTTACATACTTGATCTTTTCTGTAAAGACATATACAAACTGTACTAAACCTGGGATACCCATAACTGTATTAAACCCATATCCTAGTAACTTAAAGTGTGCTTAATATCATTTATAGTAGACAGTTAAACAAAACAAAATGTGCTTATGTATGGGGCTTTGGGCTTCTATTTTCATGGAGGAGGAGGTCCCATGGGAAAAAAAAAATTGTGCTACGGGATTAATTGGAATCTTTTCCAGAAAAATAGGAGCCCCTACCTTTTAGAAATGAATCTTTCAGCTGGTGAAATTGGGGTGGGGCTAGAAATTGCCCCTACAGCTTAGGAGTTTTTTATGCCACTTGTCTCTCATCTAAAATTTTAAATTCTTATTAGAAAATAAAAATGAGAGAATTTTCATTTATTTATTATTTTTTATCAAAGCACTACAGTTCATTCCTTAAATTTTGGAGCTTAAAATTTTAAGCAGAATTGCAAGATTAAATCCATGGGACCAAGAACTTTAAAATATTCCTAAAAAAGCTAAGCAGCATACGCTGAGATTTTTAAGGAAGCCCCCCTCCATGGGACCTTACCCTTAGAATCCCAAACTAGTTATCCCAAATCCTACATGAAGGGACAATAGCCTACAACTGGATTTGATGTCCTTCATGCTCTATGCTCTGTACTAACAAACATTTCCAGAATTAGCCCTATAATGTCGGGTGCACGTATCAGAGCGAAGAACTCTGATAAGAAAGCAACCAAACAGGATTAACTATTCAAGTATAGGAATCTGTTTAATGGAAATAAGAATATTAGCTATTTAAAAAGGGAACGGTTTTTTATACTTAGTGTTATTCAAGTTAAGATTTGGCAGACAAGAATGGAAAAAAAGACAGTTCTCTCAGACTCAAATGCTACATAAGTAGCATGGCATATGTTGCCAGTGGTATTTCTGAAGCACAAGTTAAATGCAACTGTAAGACCATAAACCTTTGTTGAAGGTGCAAATTGATCAACTGAGACAAGAAAAGAACATAAAATTGTAGGAAACTTAACGCAAAGACAAGAAACAAATGGGTTGGTACACTAATATCCATACCCACAATTTGATCCTTTTAGTTCGCCTGAGTCTAATTCCAGAAAGATATGTATAGGAAAGTTAATATATCCAGGTTTAAATAATACAAGTTGCTAAAATATGTGGATAATATGTTTTTCTTACTAACATGAAACCAAACTAGTACATTTCAGAACACTGGAATATGTGAAGGGTGCTTGGGTGACCACTATTCCAGTTATCACCAAACTCCCAACCACCATTAGGCCATCATCAGTGACATTGACGATAAAAAATAGAACTCAGAAGGATAATCATTCTCCTCACAAGTAGTACATGCCTTGTGCTTTTTTATGGTTTAGATTTTAGAATCTAGATGGATCCTTAGGATACAGCTTTGTGTTTGGCAAAAATAATTATCCTCTTATCTCATATTCTATTCAATGATTTTGCATGTTACATACAATTGCTTTTATTACCTGTCTCAAAACGCGATTGCAGGAAGTACAAAGTCACTCAGAATCCATTCCTATACTTTAACATCTAATGTGCATTATCTTTTATAGCTGGAATGGACATTATTCAATCATAGCAGGTAAAGAAGGATAGGAGCACATCCTTCAGTAAAGGCATTACAAAAGATTCAGGAAAGTAGTCCGCCAAAACAATTGCCATCGATAAGAAAAAAATTGCATGGAACACCCTTCTGAAGAATATGAAGGTGCTTGTGAACAACTCTCATCTGGAGAAGGTAAAAAAATTTGTAAAGAAATCATCGAAGGAGATAAAGCATCTTACAAAGAAATCTTTCAAGGAGATGAAGAAACATGTGAGGAAATCACCTAAGAAAATGAAGAGGCTCTGGTAGAAGCCATCTGAATTGCAGCAAGAAATTCTCCATAAAGGGGATGATCGTTGGGTAAATGGCAAAGGAAAAGTAGGACATCATTTTCAGTGTGGCCACCATATAATTTTTTGATGTAATCAGAAGAAGTGCATGCTTCAACAAGAATTTGCTATTTCTTTGTATGAACCAGACTGATCCATTACACAATGACGATGTGCAGTGGATGAAAACCATTTATAACCTTCTATACTAGAATGAATGTCTTGAAGACTCTTATTAAACATATTTTGCAGCTTCAAGAAAGTTTTCCTATAGTTGCCACAGAGAGAAAAACGACATTCTTAATGAAGACATCTATAATGTGTACACAGTAAACCATGAGATGAGCATGGAATATCTGCAACATGCTAGCAATAACTTGGGGGAAAGGCACCATCATTGGGGCCGAGCATACACCTTTGAACAAGAAATATTCTACCATCTATGACATTTTAGCCAAGAAAATAAAATTTCACAATCAAAGCAGTAGAAGATGCATCAAATCAGACCATGCACAGCAAGCAAAGCTTGTCAAAATGATAAATAAATCTGCTTCAAACAGCAGAAAGACAGAAGATATCAGCCTTTGCACAATGAAAAAATAAAACAAAGAAATTATAGTAATATCCACAAAAGACCAAAATCAGTCAATGGGACTCAAAAAGTTCAACCGACGATAATGTCACTAACATGGGTACCTAAAGCATCTCCTACACTCCAAATAGAGAGGTTACCGAGAAATACAAAAACATAAAATGAAAGTAAACCATGTAAAACTATAACACCAACCATATAAGTTCACATTCCTCACGAGATACAGTAAAGAGAAATGAGCTCCTCAAGACATGAATTCCAGTGTCCATACAGCATTTTGAAGAACATCAATAACTTAACTTTAATGGTTTATCTGCTTGGGTGAAAATATTTGAAAAGACATCGAATAGAAATTCACCTGATAAAAGAAAAAAAAAAGCCCAAGAATGAAAACTAATATAAGGACATGAAGGGAAAAAGAATAAGAAATGCTAGCCTTGCTTTGACGGACAGCCAACATATCATCTGGAAAACATTGTTTTTGTCATTTTCTAATACTCAGCAAGAATGGACTTTTTTAATGCTTTGGGATGAAAATTTCATATACTCCAGACTAGAAGTTCCTGTGACATTATTGTTCCTCATTCACACAATTAGACACCAATATCAGTTATAATCATGTCCTTGTGGTATAACTTCTGTCATAATCATGTCAAACATTATAAGATGTTTTGTTAGAAGCTCTTATGGTATAACAGCCAAAGCAAATCTTCAAAATGCTTTGGCTTTGATTGTTGGCCAAATTTATCAAACTAAATAAAGCATATGCCTACGGTGCACAAGGTTTGCCGACAAGCTGATCAGGCTCTATCTTATATATAAGACCTGATAATAGCACTCTAATATATAAGTATACCATATAATAGGCCTAATAATGGCACTCTAATACATAAGTATACCATCAAATAGGTGTCTTATTTAAGTTTGAATACTCTGACACCAAGTTCATCATCACCCATCTCCTTGATATCAAAATAGGTCAACTAGGTTATTCTGGAAAATCAAATATAAAATTGCTTTATACAGCAAGCGCCTACGCTGCATAAGGTTTGGAGACAAGCTAATCATGCTCCACCTTGTATAAAGGTCTTGACAATATCACTCTACTATAAATGTATGCCTTCAATTAGGTTAATTTTTTAAGTTTGAATATTCTGACGCCAAGTATATCATCACCCATCCCCTTGATATCCAAGTAATTTGACTAGGTTATTCTGATGAAGCAAATACAGAAGCTTCTCTCTCTTTCACAACTCTTACCATTTAACTAGAAAATTGACACACATTTACAATTTGTTCACTTCCCATCACAATAGTATGATGGTTTTATTCAGCATAATATTAACATTAAACATAACAAAAAGGTAAAAACCAACTGACCATATTCTTCGTCCATATATTTGAATAAAGGCACACATGATAGTTCTATGTGCCAAGAGACATCCATTACATCGTAACACATTTATCACTTTATGAAAACTTCATGAATGAAACATAGATTCAAAACTTAGGATATGCACCATTCATGAAATACATTATACCTGCTGAGCTTGTTCAGCCAAATGATTCTCCAACTGCCTTCTCCACCCACACACTGCACGCACCAAATATCAGATGTATATGATCTTCGAACAAGTGAAGTACTTTTCTGGTCAAAACAAACATTAAAGGCGAGCTACTTGACTAGAAATGAGGTTCAAGTATTTCACTATTGAATGTTAACATACAATAGAACAAAATTAACAGCAGAAGAAGTGGACTCATCTTCTTGCTTTCACCCATTTTGTTTTGCCTGATTTCAGGTTTTTGGCTAAGTCTGAAATTTTCAGGAGAAGTGGACTCATCTTCTTGCTTTTACTCAATTGCTAAGAAGCGGAAATATTTCTTTTGTGCGACACAATAGGCATTCTGAAATTGCATTGATTTTCCAATTTAATTTCCTAGAAGGTTCATCTTAGAGAAGCCCCATACAACCCTCATCTTAGAGAAGCCCCATACAACCCTCAGTTACCATATCAAATTAAACAACACAAAAGATTCACTTTTTACAAAAGTAGGTCCTTGAATTAGATCCCACCTAAACTCTTTTACTACAATATGAAACTTTTAGTGAATTCAACAATTTATATCATCAAAAGTTAAAAAAAAAAAATCCTTCAAAATTAAATTTCAAAAATAAAAACAATTTACCATAATCCAAAATTAAAGCAAAGTTTTTTGAGAAAATTAGAAAGGAAGTGCAAGAATTGGGTAGATAACCTTAAATGAGCTCTAAACAAAAAGTTACACCAAAAAAGATAACTTATTGTGAAAACTTAACAAAATGTTACATCAAGAAAAAGATAACTTAACTTTACCAAATTTAAAAAATGAAAAAAAACATAAACAAAAACAGATCTTTAAGATGACTGTCAAGTTTTTAAGGACTCCTAATCCCAAATCTGGCACTCTGAGGTACTGGAAATGTTGTAGAGAAAATAATAGGAGCCTCAAACAATGCTATGCTTCTTAATGTATGTCTTCTCATTGATTGTCAGGGGCCTCAGTATACCCAATTAACACCACCGAGTAGGGTTTATTTTTGATGCATAGTAATTTCTTCAGTTTTGATATACATTTTGGGGATTTGCTCAAAGCAGAATTTTAAATATTTTTGCAGTATCATTCAGGCTAGTATGTACATTCTGGGGATTTGCTCAAAGCAGAATTTTAAATATTTTTGCAGTATCATTCAGACTAGCATGTGGACATCACTGTAGTTGATGTTAGATTTTGATGTTGCAATTTTGAAATTGTTTTTAATAGAATACGTTCAAATATTTTTTTTAACAAATTAACAACAATGTCATATTGAATGCCCATAAAACCATACTATAAAGAATGGGCAGCTTTGATGGGTATCCAACTCTTCTTGATAAACATGCTAAATATCAAATTACCTGGGATAATATGATTATTTCTTCCCCACTCATTTGGGGTGATTGAGTAAGAGCGAGTTGATGAAGTCTGTCTAGTGTAGTGTTCTGCTGATAATCACAATATGCACAAAGATAGGGTTGTCTCAATGCAGTGAAAACCAAACCACCAAAGATGAAGTAGCTCGGCAACTTGTCAAACTGATGAACTGGAACCAATGATTGATGATACTGCCAAGAGATGGAAAGTTAAAAATAATGTTTAGCCAAAAATGTTAAAAAAATTAGATGGCTGATTCCCAGATAAAATATGGGGAAAACTAAAAACTTTAAGCTCAAATACCTCAAATTAGAAAGGATAAACTTGATACAAAGATGCCATACTGTATTACTCATAATTATCTTTCTAAGGCATAAAGACTAAATCAGTTCTTGAAATACTATAAGTTAACATAAGAAAGCATCATCCATAGACATAACATTGTGTAATATCCTCTCAGGACATCAGAAATTCACAATTTTTTCAAACTACCCTTTTAACTTGAAAGTATGTAGAATCTACGGTCTCTAATTATTAATAGGAATGGGGAATTGTTTCATAGCCAGGAACCTTAAGAACATTCAAGGAACTAGCCACCACCACAAAGAACTGCTGGATTAAGTAATAATGCCCAAAAAACAAGATAGCATCAATGGATACAAAAATATCAGAATCGAGATAGTTTCACATTATCATCATCTTCCATTGCATAGGTCCATAATCAATTTCACATGAGCAGGTATAAAGATTACCAATCCTAAGCCAATTAGTGGCATTCATAATCACAAGTATCCAGTATTCCCACTTAAACTTATTTTATTAATTTATTTTTAAAATGAGCTGGTTAGAATCCCAGACTAGTTATCCCAAATCCTACATGAAGGAACAATAGCTTAGTGGAGAGTGCAAACCATATAAATTCTTCATTATTCTTCTGTTTCATCATTCTTCTTGAGTGGACATAGGCCAAACACAAGCCGGGCATATCTTTTAAATTTGTAAATTGATTCTCATATCTGGTTTAATATCATTTTTTTTTCAGGAAAGTTCTGGTATATATATATATATATATATATATTTTTTTTTTTTTGTTATCAGTTTGTGGATTTCAGTATCGAATTCAGTTGGTTTTCTTTACTGCATGCCATTGTTTAGCATTGGATTGTTATTCCAATATTGCAAAAAAAATAAAATTATATATCAAAAAATTGTAAAAAAAATCAGAAGGTTGTTACACAAAGGGTGACAATGTATTGGAATGTAGAGCAGCATCCCTACTTGAATGTGTGCCATCTTCCAACTTTTATCAGCTGCTGAAAAGAGGCAAGGGACGAACATGGGAACCGCATACTAGAGCCAATGGGAATAGCACTAATGCTAATCCTGTATCTTCTTCTAATTAACTAAATGTTTATATCGATACTATCGATGAAGAGCAATATGATAATTTGTTCATATAGTATTTGAGTTTGAATATGTACTATGTGGTTCGACCACTGACTAGTTTACCATTTGAACAGAACATAAACGATTTTAATTTGACATTGAACTATAAGTTATAAGTAGTGTTTTGTTATTAATTTTCTTTATTTTTAGTATATTTTGTTTATTGTGTCTATATTTTATATTTATAATATATATACATACTTGATCTTTTCTGTAAAGACATATACAAACTGTACTAAACCTGGGATCCCCATAACTGTATTAAACCCATATCCTAGTAACTTAAAGTTTAGTTAATAACATTTATAGTAGACAGTTAAACAAAATGAACTGGTAGAAATCCCTGACTAGTTATCCCAAATCCTACATGAAGGGACAATAGCCTACAGTTGGGTTTGATGCCCTTCATGCTCTATGCTCTGTACTAACAAACATTTCTAGAATTAGCCCTATAATGTTGGGTGCACGTATCAGAGCGAAGAACTGTGATAAGAAAGGAACCAAACGGGATTGACTATATAAGTATAGGAATCTGTTTAATGGAAATAAGAATATTAGCTATTTAAAAAGGGATTTGTTTTTTTATACTTAGTGTTATTCAAGTTAAGATTTGGCAGGCAAGAATGGGAAAAAAGACAGTTCTCTCAGACTCAAATGCTACATAAGTAGCATGGCATATGTTGCCAGTGGTATTTCTGAAGCACAAGTTAAATGCAACTGTAAGACCATAAACCTTTGTTGGAGGTGCAAACTAATCAACTGAGACAAGAAAATAAGATAGAATTGTAGGAAACGTAAAACAAAGACAAGAAACAAATGGGCTGGTACACTAATATCCATACCCACAATTTCATCCTTTTAGTATGCCTGAGTCTAATTCCAGAAGGATATGTATAGGAAAGTTAATATATCCAGGTCTAAATCATACAAGTTGCTAAAATATGCGGATAATATGTTTTTCTTACTAACATGAAACCAAACTAGTACATTTCAGAATACTGGAATATGTGAAGGGTGCTTGGGTGACCACTATTCCAGTTATCACCAAACTCCCAACCACCATTAGGCCATCATAAGTGACATTGACGATAAAAAATAGAACTCAGACGGATAATCAATCTCCTCACGAGTAGTACATGCCTTGTGCTTTTTTATGGTTTAGATTTTAGAATCTAGATGGATCCTTAGGATACAGCTTTGTGTTTGGCAAAAATAATTATCCTCTTATCTCATATTCTATGCAATGATTTTGCATGTTATGTACAATCGCTTTTTTAACCTGTCTCAAAATGCCATTGCAGGAAGTACAAAGTCACTCAGAATATTCCTATACCTCAACATCTAATGTGCATTATCTTTTATAGCTAGAATGGACATTATTCAATCATAGCAGGTAAAGAAGGATAGTAGCACATCCTTCAGTAAAGGCATTACAAAATATTCAGGAAAGCAGTCTGCCAAAACGATTGTCATCAATAAGAAAATATTGTATGGAACACCCTTCTGAAGAATATGAAGGTGCTTGTGAACAACTGTCATCTGGAGAAGGTAAAAAAATCTGTAAAGAAATCATCGAAGGAGATTAAGCATCTTACAAAGAAATCTTTCAAGGAGATGAAGAAACATGTGAGGAAATCACCTAAGAAAATGAAGAGGCTCTGGTAGAAGCCATCTGAATTGCAGCAAGAAATTCTCCATAAAGGGGATGATCGTTGGGTAAATGGCGAAGGAAAAGTAGGACATTATTTTCAGTGTGGCCACCATATTATTTTTTGATGTAATGAGAAGAAGGGCATGCTTCAACAAGAATTTGCTATTTCTTTGTGTGAACCAGACTGATCCATTACACAATGATGATGTGCAGTCGATGAAAACTATTCATAACCTTCTATACTAGAATGAATGGCTTGAAGCCTCTTATTAAACATATTTTGCAGCTTCAAGAAAGTTTTCCTATAATTGCCACACAGAGAGAAAAATGACATTCTTAATGAAGACATCTATAATGTGTACACAGTAAACCATGAGATGAGCATGGAATATCTGCAACATGCTAGCAGTAACTTGGGGGCAAGGCACCATCATTGGGGCCAAGCATACACCTTTGAACAAGAAATATTCTACCATCTATGACATTTTAGCCAAGAAAAAAAAATTTCACAATCAAAGCAGTAGCAGATGCATCAAGTTAGACCATGCACAGCAAGCAAGGCTCGTCAAAATGATAAATAAATCTGCTTCATACAGCAGAAAGAAAGAAGATATCAACATTTGCACAATGAGAAAACCAAAGAAAGAAAGTATAGTAATATCCACAAAAAACCAAAATCAGTCAATGGGACTCACAATGTTCAACCAACGATAATGTCACTAACATGGGTACCTAAAGCATCTCCTACATTCCAAAAAGAAAGGTTACCAAGAAATACAAAAACCTAAAATGAAAGTAAACCATGTAAAACTCTAACACCAACCAAATAAGTTCACATTCCTCAAGAGATACAATAAAGAGAAATGAGCTCCTCAAGACGTGAATTCCAGTGTCCAATACAACATTTTGAAGAACATCAATAACTTACCTTTAGTGGTTTATCTGCTTGGGTGAAGAAAATTGAAAAGACATCGAATAAAAATTGACCTGATAAAAGAAAAAAAAAGTCCAAGAATGAAAACTAATACAAGGACATGAAGGGAAAAAGAATAAGAAAAGCTAGTCTTGCTTTGACGAACAGCCAACATATCATCTGGAAAACATTGTTTTTGTCATTTTCTAATACTCAGCAAGAATGGACCTTTATAATGCTTTGGGATGAAAATTTCATATACTCCAGACTAGAAGTTCCTGTGACATTATTGTTCCTTATTCACACAATTAGATACCAATATCAGTTATAAATTTATAATCATGTCCTTGTGGTATAACTTCTGTCATAATCATGTCAAAGATTACAAGATGTTTTGTCAAACGCTCTTATGGTATGACTGCCAAAGAAAATCTTGGAAATGCTTTGCCTTTGATTGTTGGCCAAACTTATCAAACTAAATAAAGCATACGCCTATGATGCACAAGGTTTGCCAACAAGCTGATCAGGCTCTATCTTATATAAGAGACCTGATAATAGCACTCTAATATATAGGTGTACCATATAAGAGGCCTGATAATGGCACTCTAATACATAAGTATACCATAAAATAGGTGTCTTACTTAAGTTTGAATAATCTGACACCAAGTTCATCATCACCCATCTCCTTGATATCAAAATAGGTCAACTAGGTTATTCTGGAAAATCAAATATAAAAGTGCTTTATACAGCAAGCGCCTATGCTGCATAAGATTTGGAGACAAGCTGATCATGCTCCACATTGTATAAAAGTCTTGACAATATCACTCTACTATAAATGTATGCCTTCAATTAGGTTAACTTTTTAAGTTTGAATATTCTGATGCCAAGTATATCATCACCCGTCCCCTTGATATCCAAGTAATTTGACTAGGTTATTCTGATGAAGCAAATACAGAAGCTTCTTTCTCTTTCACAACTCTTACCATTTAACTAGAAAATTGACACACATTTACAATTTTTTCATTTCCCATCACAATAGTCTGATGGTTTTATTCAGCATAATATTAACATAACAAAAAGGTAAAAACCAACTGAGCATATTATTTGTTCATATATTTGAATAAAGGCACGCATGATAGTTCTATGTGCCAAGGGACATCCATTTACAACCTAACAAATTTATCACTTTATGAAAACTTCATGAATGAAACATAGATTCAAAACTTAGGATATGCACCATTCATGAAATACATTATACCTGCTGAGCTTGTTCAGCCAAATGATTCTCTAACTGCCTTCTCCACCTACACACTGCACGCACCAAATATCAGATGTATATGAGCTTCAAACAAGTTAAGTACTTTTCTGGTCAAAAAAATAATTAAAGGCGACCTACTTGACTAGAAATGAGGTAGAAGTGGAGCTTTGGAAAAGGGTATGGTCATCCATCAAAACATGATTGTATGGCGATTTATGTATGATAATGTAATAAACATGGGGGCTTTGAAACATATGTTAAATTGCATCATGCTTATTAATGTCTTTAACATATGTTAAATTGCATCATGCCTATTAATGTCTTTTTCATTATCTATATACATATAGAAATCTTTCTGGACATTATTTGTGTGTCTTTAAGTTTCATAAAAATACTACTCTCTTTTATGACTATTTCATTTTGATGATAGATCAAGAAGAATGATCTGAATCGTTGATGAAGAAAATAAATTTACATAATCTAATTTACAAATTATCATTATGAACAGTAAAAATTACATATTTTAAGGTAAAATTTTCTTAGAACTGTATAAATTAAAACAAATATTTTAAAAAATGAAGTATTTGACAAATAACTCTTAAACACTCTTAATAAAGATAATGGAAAACTTAAATGTCTTGGAAGAAACCTATGCTCCCAGCCTGCACACAAAGCGCTTTAAGGATCGAACCTTGGGTTATTTTGAAGGCAAAACCCCACCTCAATGACCAGAAAGCCTGACAGACTTTTATGCTTAACTCTCAACTACCATTTTTTAAAACTAAAAATATCCTCATGCTTAAAATATAACACATAGTAGGAATGGTCTAGAGCATCTAAGGTCCATAGTGGAAGATAGTAACATTGCATCCAATAACAGCATTAGGGCCTTGAATGGAGTGGGTTTATGGGCAAAGGCATAACCTCTGGCCAAACAAAAGTACCCACTCCCTCCCACAATTGGAAGCTCCCTTTGATCTCTCATTAACATGCTCTTACCACGATACTCAATGAACTGCCTCAGAACTTTGCAGAGTCTATAGAGTAAGTGAGAGCCATTAGCAGACTAAATTCTCCCAGAGATGACATGACATACATCCCCTATGCTCTACCCAACACCCTTGAACGGGGATCAGGAGTCTCAAAAGAGATCTATATTGAAGGACTTTGTCATGGTAAACTATCCAAGGTAGATGTTACCACATATTGCAAGTTAATTCTTTGAAAATGAGCCAATTTGGAAAAGAGGAAAAAACCCATGTCAGAAGTATTATTTAACAATGAGCTTAAATAGTATTAGTTTTATCCCTCTAATAATAATAAGATGGAAAATATATACCTCATCCTTTTCAACTTCAAACCAAGACTTCTCGTGAGCAATTTCTACTCGACTTTGACCTTCTAAGCTCTATTCTATTTCTAATTTAATGAAAAGTTATTAAATAATTTTATATTTTTGACAGCAAAGTTCAAAACTATTTTTAAAAATATTAATGCTTGCTTAAAATAAATTAATGTCAAATAACAAAATATATTTTTTTAAATACCATGGGAAAAGCATCCTTATACTCTGCATCATTTAATGAAAACTTATTAAATAATTCTATGTTTTTGACAGCAAAGTGCAAAACCATTTTTACAAATATCAACGCCTGCTTAAAATAAATTAATGTCAAATAACAAAATAATTTTTTTTAAATACCATGGGAAAAGATCCTTATACTCTGGATGCAGTAGGTACAGAAAACAAGGTTGCAGAGAATAGTGTTTCTGTAATGTAGGAACATACAACATATCACTGCGGAAGCAAAATGAATGCAAACCTGATTCCATCGGCCTTGAATGTAAGGTGTACAGACATGGCTTGTCAAGAAGGTTTCTCCTCAAATAGAGCTCCATTGTTTGATGGAACAAACTATGCATTTTGCAGCATAAGAATGTAAAATTATCTAATGGATATTGGATTTGATATTTAACAATCAGTCATGAGTGGTTATGTAGCTCCATCGTCACTACCAACATATAGGATAGATGTAAAAAACATGCAAGGTCTATCAAACACTAATCTTCACCCGTTTTGGGCAAGTAAAAAAAATGACTGAGATTAAACTGATGACGAATTGTATTGCAGAAATATACAATAAATCTTTGGAGATTGTGAGATTCTTCTTTCTTCCGGTTCAATCGAAACCATAGCAACCACCAAGGCCAAAAGGGAGATTGCAGCAGCTATCACTAAAACCATATTAAAACTAAATGGGATTTTTGTTTTGCTTGATTGATTGGCATTGACTGTGGCAGTTAGTATCATTGTAACCGATACTCCCATCAACATGCTCGCAATACTCTGCAATGATTTAAATTCACCATGGACACGTGCTTCCGACTCATCCTGTGGTTGCTCAACTTGAGCCTGCTCCGAATCATCCTGTGGTTGCTCAACCCAAGCCTGATAATAATTTCTTCTTTGTTTAAGACAACTTTTTCTGTTTGATTCTTCTGTTTCTTGCCGTTCACTGCTGCTGTTATTATTACTGTAACAGACCCTGACATTAGCATTCAGCAACGCTCTGGAATAATTTGAACTCGTCGAAAATTTTGGCTTTTTCTTTCTCTGCCCGATTCTCTTGCTTCTCCCACTCCTGCTGTTCCCGCTTTTCCCACTCCCGCTGCTCCCATTCCTCCATCTCCATTTCTATCGCCTTTGACATGTCCTGTAAAATAACAATAAATTCATAAAATATTTCTGAATCTAGCTACATGATTTTATCATAATGAAAAACAAATTAAAAAATCACAAGATCAAATCAAAAAACATATGAAACAAGAAACGGTTTCTAGTTGCTTTGAATTCATTAGATGGCTTGTAGCATGCAAAGTCTACTAGATATACGGTTCTTGGACTATACGTATAGTAGAGACAAGCAATGAAACCAATGAAACCACATACATACATCGAGCTTACTAAATCAAGGCTAGGCTGCTCCCAGAGTATCCATAAATTGTTCTTCCTTAAGGCTTCTATCATAACAAGCAGCAGAGGAATTGCTAAGAAATACAGAGCATTGCTAATTAAGTAATGGTACCCCAACTTAACATGCCTGACATTGAAAGAATGTAAGAAGTCGGGCAGTTTCCTGTGAACTCGCAGTGCCCTGTAATATAACAGTATTCTTCTAGATTCCAATTAAAATCTCATATAATAATTTGTATATCCTGCAAACAGTTATGAAACTTTTCACCTTAGGATGCAAAACTGTACCATGACACTTTGCTGCAGCAACTCACTCCTATATATCAATTTATATGTTCCGTAGAAGGATATGGACAGAATACTTATAACCCAAAGAAAGCTGGCATAATATTCCGTGCACTTAAAAATTACCAAACCCTAATATACAATACCTCAAATAACACCTTGAAGTACGAGCTCAATCAATGCAATGGCTTAGAAGAACCATTCACTTACTAAAACCCACAAAATACAATGGCTTACAAGGCTGCTTGTTTTAAGAAGAAAACACTGAGAGAATTCACACAAGCAGTCTTCAAAACACACTAATTCGAGTTCACGGGAGACTGTATGAGACACCCAGAAAGCAGAACACCAAAAGAGCATTTATAATTGTACGATATACAAGCATGGTAACCAACCTATTAATTGATTATTTCATAAGTTATTTTATTAATACAAGCGAAAATGACATAACCTCATTAATAAAACTAAGCCGCCATATTAGACACAATTTAATTTTACCTGCAACTGCCAGTTTTTCACGCGTGAATATTTATGTTTATTAATACCTCCCTGTCAGCCTGGTTTAGATATCTGACACAGTTATACAGAACTCTGCATTCTTCTAGCCTATCTTGAGTATAGGTAGAGCCAAACCACACATGCCAGTTATATTTCTGAACACTAAATCATAGATTTAAAACACATTACTGCTTAACCCAGAATATCAAACAGATCAGCCCAGCCCAAACTCATCAGGCCTTAGAGGAAGGTCAGATCTATTCAGTATTCATAAATTGCCTCCTCACACGGTCAAAGATTAACCAACTTGAACACCTGTAACTGAGGATTCTTCAACATCAAATGTCAAAAGTGCCTCCTCTTTTGCTCCCTTGCTGGTAATACATAGAACTACTTCAATGCCAGCAAGTATCAATCCTTACCAGGGAATTCACCAAAGAGTGTTCTTACACAAGCATTTGGTATTGACATTCGCATTTCTTGTCTCTAGCGACAAGGATGACTTGCCCTTTTCTTTGAACGTGGCTGCAGGTATTCCCTCTTTTAGAATCTTTGTACTCCTACCCCTCCTTGATTTCTTTGTTTCTTTTGTTTGAGGAGCTACCAACCTTAATTTGGGTGGGGGCATATCAGTCATTCCTACTTATGTGTTTCAGCACCATTAAACTACCTTGGTTATTTGTGAGCATTAAAAAGTTTCCAGCTACTTTTTTTTCTTTCTATCAGCAAAACATTTGATTGTTCTCTATAGTCACCAAAGTTAGCACACATCATTTAGCCTTAGATGTCACTTGCAACACTATAAAGAGTTATCTCTTTGCTTCCCCAAGCGCAAAACATCCACAAGCAAGTTAGGCCACAATGATATTCCTAAGCTCTTGCACTTTAATTAGCAAGCTGCTTTAATCTTTGGCAGAAGTTACAAGGTGACTGCTACCATCAGACCTGCAGCCTTCTGTGCATTTGAGACTTTTTAGTCATACCATAGTGTCATGCAGCATCAACTAAAAATTTATTTGTATTTGAAAGAAACTACATATAACACCCAAAATAAAAGATTATATTATTGAAAATTGACCAAAAACAAGTTTCAAAGTTACACCACCCCAAACTTTAAAATGTCAAAAGCAAATAACCATGACTAGCAAAAAATAGAGATCATATCATAAGTCCATAAATCATTGCACTTCATCATGCATATTCTAATATTGCTCAGTTTCTGCAAGCAAAGGTTGGATAATGTCTTTAGCAAAAGCTGGCAAAAGGGTTCATTTCTTCCTGATCAAGCAATTCTAATTGTTCTTCTTACAGATCTAGTGCTTCCAAAAGTTTCAACCTGAATAATCCAAACATTGCCCAATTCTACAGTGTTAGAATATTATATTCTTCTTGTATTAATGGTCAATATTACTATTGCTACAGTAGTTTGTAGGTGAGGTGGTTAGACATTTTAAATGTCTACAGTGATCTACCTCCTCTATTTAATGTAATCATCTCATTTGTTAATTCAAGCAATTTCTAGCCCAAAATTGTTTCATGGTATTAGAGCAGGTCTGAGCCTCCCTTATGGGAGGACTCAGGGTTTTGAGAGGGCATTTTTAATTCTGTAATTTGTGATTTATCATGTGAAATTTTTGTGAGTCCAGATCGAGGGTTCTTGTTTGCATTTTTCGTGAGTATTTTCATGAAAAATTTCGACCCTCCTATTGCTTTAATTTGGTCATCATTCTTAGAATCAAGTTTTTTCGATCTGAAACGCGTTTTTTGTGTTTTCCTGTTCGGAAATCTGAAGGACATTTTTCGCTTTTTGTAAGTATGTGTTTCTTCTACATTTTTATGGGCACAATTTCTCAGTTCTGGGCACAACCTGAAGACATTTATGGGCGTGACTTGAAGACGTTTTTCTCCCGCGACTGGACTGAAACAATTTTGGGCTAGAAATTGCTTGAATTAACAAATGAGATGATTACATTAAATAGAGGAGGTAGATCACTGTAGACATTTAAAATGTCTAACTACCTCACCTACAAACTACTGTAGCAACAGTAGTATTGACCATTAATATAAGAAGAATATAATATTCTAACACCTTCCCTTAGTGGTCAATCATCTAATTAGGCTACAAAAAACAATCTGTAGGTCGATTGGTCACAAATCCTTCAGAACACTCTGCTGCTACAGAGATCCTCCCTGGATCTGCAGAATGTTGATGACCAAGAGTACAAAAAACTGTCCAGAATAAAACAGAGAACACTACCCCTTCTTTAGAAAGCTTTGCAACAAGAGACAAGAGTCTGCTACTGACTCTGCCACATGAGAGGAGTCTGCCACTAACCCTCCCAGAAACTACAAAACTTCAGACCAGAAAACGTCCAACCTGATGTTGGATAATAGAATTGTTCCTCCCTATCGCTAGAGACACACTGAGAACAACTGCCACGATTTTGAGGATAAATTGGCAAACCATCAAGACTTTTGCAAAGGAGCACAATGCCCGAGAACAGACTGCAAGAAGCTAGTTGTGCAGATGTTCGCCCCAACAACTCGAGGTGCAACAAAAACAGACTGCAACAAACCATGATTTTTGAGGAAAAAATACCAAACCCAAGATTACAAATCATTGTTTTTGCAGAAAAAAAACTAAAAACTAGCGGAATCCCACGCATTTTGTGAATTACAGATACCGAAAAAGTAGCTGGCATGGAATCCGAAACATGGATTAGCATACAAATCATCATTTTTAAAGAAAAACGGTAAAACCTTTTAGAAACCAAAGTGCCCTCCCGTACAACAGAAACCCTGACTAGGGTAAACAAGAACTGACCCTTAATTTTTGAAGAGAAAATTATAAACCCTACCGTAATTTTTTAAAGGAAAAAATTATGAAAACCCACACAAATTTTTTAAGGAAAAAATATTAAAACCCATAAGCCAGATTTTTTTTTTAAGAAGGGAAAAAATATTTAAAAAACCCAACAAAGAAATCTCATGCAACATTGCGAATTACAGAAGCCCAGAAACAGGTAGCCATTGATTATTGGTTGAAAAATAGAGGGTTTGGAACCCTAGCCGCCAGAACAAATCTGCACAAAAATTGAGGCACAGAAAACGAAGCACCCAGAAAAATCTAATGACAACCCAGTTGAGATCTCGGAAAACCCAGAAGGAATTTGTGAGCAAAATAAAATTTCGACTTCAAAATGAGGGTCAAAACCCTAGTCGAGCTGGCAGAAACCTTAGGCCGCCATTAAGGATCTAGAAAATTGCAGAAAAACATAGGAAATTGTCCGAAATTTTTCCAAAAAAAAATTTAGACTTGAAACTTAGGTACAAATTTTGAGGCACAGAAAACGAGGTACCCAGAAAATTTGAAGATCGACCTGTTGTGACCTTTTCACACATCGCCCCATTGCAAATGGCGGACTTTGTTTTTGTTTTTTGTTTATATGGATTGAATCAAGCACCTCAACAATGGTATATTAAATTTGATAGCTTTATGACTGAGCATGGCTACAGTCTATGTAATTCAAACCATTGTGTTTATTTTAAGGGGTTAGGTGATGATAGCTACATTATTTTAAGTTTATATGTTGATGATATACTTGTAGTGGGGTCCAACATGGATCACAAGTTAGTGAGTTAAAAGAATAGCTAGAAAATTCATTTGCTATGAAGGATTTGGTGGTAGCAAAAAAAGTCCTTGGTATGAAAATGACTAGAGATAGGAAAAATAGAAAAATGCTTTTATCGTAGGTTGATTATGTTGAAAAGGTGTTGCAGAGATTTCACATGGTGTATGCAAAAGCTGTCAACACACCTTTGCCTAGTTATTTTAAATTGACTAAGGATATATTTCCAAAGACATAAGAGTAGAAGGATCAAATGTCCAATGTACCATATATGCTTCAATTGTAGGTAGTTTAATGTATGCCATGGTATGCATGAGACATGATATTGCACATCTTGTAGGAGTTGTTAGCAGGTATATGAGTAATATTGGAATGGAGAATTAGAATGCGATAAAAGGGATTCTTAGGTATTTGAGAGATACATCCAATAAATGTTTTATGTTTTGGGGACTCTAATACTAATTTAAAAGGCTATGTTGACTCAACTTTGGTAGGGGATATTGATACCAGGAGGAGTACCACAAGTTATGTATTTATAATTGGTAGGACAACAATGAGTTAGATTTCTTGGTTGCAAAAAGTGGTTGCTTTATCCACCATGGAGGTAGACTATGTTGTTGCAACAGAGACAAGTAAGGAGATGATATGGCTGTAATTTTTTAGAGAAAAATTGGGAAAACAACAGGCTAAAAATTACGTGTTTATAAAAAACCATAGTGCTATACATCTTGCAAAGAATTCTGCCTTGCACTATAAAACCAAACACATATAGCTAAGAAATCATTTTATTTAGTCGGTGTTGGAGCCTGATGGATAGGAAAAGCTAGAAAGGATACACATAGATGACAATCTAGTAGATATGCTTATGAAGGTGGTAACAAGGGAGAAGCTGAGCTCCTTTTCAACTTCGGTTGGTCTTCAAGGTTAAAAATAAAATAGAGCAACAAGGTCCAAGGTGCTTATTTCTAGTGGGAGTTGCAAGGGCAGTGGTGTTATTATTAATCTCCAAGTGGGAGATTGTTGTGGTATGGAGACTTAGAATTAGACTCAAATGCAAAAATATTCACCATTATTTTATTTAATAATTATTGCTTTAATAATTGCTGCACTTTTATATTTAACATACAGTTACAAATAGTTAATGCATGTTGGAACATAAAGTTACAAATAGTTAATGCTGGAATGAGCAATTACAACCAATTAAACTATATAATAATTAATGTAATTGCCCAAAAATCAAGGAGTTATTGGTTGCATGAATTGTTACATGCATGGGAAGGTATTTTCCACACATTTTTTGAGGTTATTTATGATTGTTGGGTGTGAAAAATTGAAGTAGAAAGTCACAGAGTAGTGGTTGGAAAAAGACAATAAGTGTTGTGGGTACACATTGCAAAGGATGTGGAAAAACATGGAAAAATGTTGTTGCAAGTTGCTACATGTCTTTGCATGTCATTTCAAAGGTTATTTGCTAGGATATTAATATATTTTGGACCCTCTGTTGGTTAAATTTTTGTGTTGTCTTCTTGCTATCCATTTTTCTAGGTTATTAAATCTATTGTGTTTTCTTTTTTTTTTGCATTTAATTGATAAGTTCTTGCCTCCAATATCTAACAAGATGCAACAAACTAAGCTGGTATATTTATGCTAACTCTATAATGTTCATTTGAAATCATAAATCTCTTCCCAAGAATAAGTTTTATCACCTTCATTGTAATAAATCCATTCTCTATCAACACACGCTTAAACCTTTGGTCTCTGATTTGTCCTAAGATAGCTAATTGGCTCCTATCATAGGTCAGTAAAAGAGGGGTCTCCATGAAAGCAAAGTGTTGTGTTTTCCTCATAATGGAAAAAGGACTTTACATCTATATTAAAAGTTAAGACTGAAGCGTGCAAAATAAATGGCGTTTAGTAAAAATATAAGAAAGATATCACTCGTACCAACTCATACGAGGGCTGAAGTGATAGGAAATTATGAAACGATTTGGAGGCACTACACATAGTTAAAAAATATAATATAATATATAATATAAAGTAAAACATTAAATATTAAACATAGTGTTAATGTAAAAAGTAAAAAAATAAAATATAATATATAATATAAAGTGTAAAATTTAAGATTTAATGTTAAATATAAATAATAAAATTATTTTGAGAAAATCATTTTTTATAATTATTGGTTATTTTAAAGAAAATGGACACAAAATTTAAAACAAAATTTAATTGACATGAAAAAAAAATGATCTAAAATATAAATTGCGAAATATAATATATAATATAATATAAATCATAAAGCTAAATGTTGAATTTTAAATCTAAAATCTAAAATATATATTTCTACAATAAATATAAATTTTAACAAAACTATTCTTTGAATACACAGTTAAAAAATATATTTTATATATAGTTTAAAAAATAATATATTAGGATAGTATATTTTCTGGATTACATTGGGATTGTCCAAAAAAAGAAATAAAAAAGGAAAGTAAAAAACTGTAATAAAAGAAAGATAAAATAAAAGGAGAGAAGAAAGGCTAAATAAATATATATTAAAGTACAAAGCTGAAATTTTTTAGAAAGCAAGAGAAAACAACGAGACAAATAATAGAAATGATAAAAATAAGTGAATCTTTATATATATGAGGAAGTAAATAAAGAGATGCAAATGTGCATCTTAATAAGAAACTTATTAATAGTTGTGAAGATATTAATTAGATAAAAAAATTATATAATAGTTTATAAATTTAGTATATCTTTATATCTTATTTAAAAAATAATATTAGAAGAGATATTAATTAAAAGGATAATTATGCTTAAGATAAAAATAACATGTGTTTATATATAATATATATATTTTTATCTTATTAGTACTTGTCATAGTATTATTGTAATGAGTTTTACTAACTAGTTATTAATTATTTAGTTTTAATCAATTAAAAAAATAAATTAAAATATAATTTTGTAAATATTTAACTTTATAAATTATAAAAATTATTTTTTGTGCATATGATTGTTAAAAATATATTTATGTTATTGACATATATATATATATATATATATATATATATATCGCGACCTAGTCCAGTGGTGAGATTAGTTCCCTGCATGTGAGATCCCCAGCACGCAAGAAGTCCCACCTCTTAAACCATTATAGTTATTTTATTTTGTAGGTTACCCTTTATATATATTATATAAATTATTATTATTATCTATTTATTTATATTGATATATATTATAGGTTATGTATATTATAATCTTTTGTATTTTAACCATCTATTTTTTTATTTTAATTAAAAATCATTTATTTATTTTTGTATTATATCGTATTACTATATATCCATTCTTCTATTATATTTTCATCATTTTTTTGCCTATTTTCATTTTTACTTCGTTTTCCAATCTCCTCCCTCCCTACCCTCTCCCACCACTTAACTCTTCTTATGGTCATTTCTATAATCATATTATTCATTATCATCTTTCTATGATGAATCATTGAGTGTGGTTGGATTCAAAATAGCATACACAATTTATTTTACTATCATATCATCTATAATCATTGGTTTGTTAATATTTAACAATTATTGTTTTGAATGAAGAGATTTGGTCATAACACTATCCATAACTATAAACCTAACTCTAACCCTAACAATAAATTAACAAAACTAAAACACTATAATTAACAAAACTAAAACACTATATTTAACAAAACTTACATTCATTTTTATTCACATTAATAAAACTTACATTTAATTTTTATCAAATCTAAAAAAATAATTATTTAATTTTTATCAAATCTAAAAAAATAATTACAATACTATAAAGCCAAGTACTAGCCACTAAGTGACACTTATTTATATCTAAATTGTTCTAAAAGATAACTTGTCTGTTGCTATGTAATTTTTTAAAAATATATAATAGAAAGTTGTTTTATTTTTTTTATTTACCTTTTAAGAGATTATTTTCCTATAAATCTTATTTTATATATTATCAAACTAGTAAAATAAGAAATATTTAATAAATTATTCATAAGGATATATATCTTTTTGGCTATAAAATTGTTTTAGATTTTTATGTATCTTGTATTTCAAAAAGTTGGTATCTTATAATATATCTTTATTAATGTATAAATAAACAAGACAAAATTTTAAAAAATTTAAAAAATATATTTCTTATACTTCCACTAATTTGAATTTTAAAAAAATAAAAAATAAATAAACTTTTTTAAGACAATAAAATAACTAATAAAGATATACTAGAACTAGACAAAAGAGTTTTTCACTTAATTTTTTATTTTAAACAAAGTAAAATTTTATTATTTACAAAGTGAAATCACTTCATACTCATTAGATTACTTCTTTTAAGAGACAAAAGTTAAAAAATATTTAAGGATAAAAATATTTATAGCTTTTATACTCTTCTTTTTTATATTTAGAAAAACAAAAATTACTAGGGAAACTTTTTAATCTATGTATTTCAAAAGAAGATATATTAAAGAGAAGATAGTGATAAATTTAGCACAGAAAAGGTTTCTTAACTTATAACCTTATCACATTTTACAATTCATGTAAAAAATAAGGTATAGTTTAATAATTTGCACAACATAAAAAACCTTAGTTCTCAAATAAACTTCAATATAGTTTTCATGAAATGAAAATTCAAAGAGAATTCACACCTTTAAGTTTTTTTAAGATAATATAACGAGCACTTGCATCTAAAGGAGGTTCAAGGATTATCTCCATAGCAAACTATATGTATGTTAATATCTTAGAGAGTATGTAGCTCGCACAGGTAGTGGAGTTGGCTTGGGCCGTGGGCTTGCTCCCTATTGGTTTCGGGTTTGACTCCATTCTCAGGTTTACCTAGTTGGGATTGGCTTGCGAGTTGTTGGGTCTCACCTCAGCTCAGCCCTGCTTGGTAGAGACGTTTCTATAATGACATTTGTGTGTACATAAAAACTCCACCTTAAATCAAGGAGACTTCTTAATATTGTATTGGTGACCAGTTAAAAAAATAGAAGTTTAAAATTTTTCTATTGTTATCTTCAGGAGACTATCGAGGGTGATTAGTTAATTTGAACTTTAATCATTGAATCGATTCTTTCCTTTTACTGTAAGGTAAATCCTTAAGCGATATGCGGGGATGAGAACCATTTATTAACCACTTTTTATAAACTATTTCTGGAACTGAATCATCTTAGGTATTATATATTCTCCTTTTAGAATCAGAATGGGGGTTGGCAAATATTGTTTAGTTGCTATTCTATAGCTTCCGTTAGATTTACTTGGTCTCATGGGGGGATTGGGCTTCTATTTTCATACTGCTCGTGTAGAAGAAACGTGGGAAGTGTTCTTTGAAGAGTTCCTACCAGAGCTTCACAAGAGCACTGTTCAGTCTTATTGCAAGTTCTTGAGTAGATAGGTAACTGAGTTAGTATCCTTCATTTTCAGCTTCAAAAGTTTCAGGAGTTATCTTTCGAGTTGAAGCATTGCATGTGCAGTAAATGCTAAGAATGATATACTAATGTTCTCTAAGTATTTAAGAGTTTGAGGGAGCTGAGGTAGGTTATAATAAACCAGAAGGAAGCCAAACTATGGAAGCCATATTTGTGAAATGACCTGACTTGTAGTATGAGTTTAGGCGTTGAAAGAATAAATGTTTGTGCTAGCTGAATGCATTGATTATGCTGAAACCAAAATTAATAGCCTAGACTGGAATTGTTGAGTATATTTTAGATCTTGCATGGCATGTAATTAAGTAAATGCTATCTGTATATGTATATTTGTATATGTATATTTGAAATCTTTATGGAAGAACCTTGAACCAAATGTTTTTGATAAGTTTGAAAGAACACTTATCCAGTTATTACACTGTTATTTTGATAAAAACCGAATGTATATATTGCTGAATCTTTTGTTTGAATACTTATTGCCTTGGAATATTGAATCTTGTTCTAAGTCAAGAACCACGAGCTTGCATGCATGTTTAAACATAAAAGTACCTATATAGCTTGTATGTTATTCGGTCAGATAGGGGTTTACATGTTTCTTTTTGTAATATCTAGTTGTAGTTGAAATGAATGTACAAGACTATGTAAAAGTTGAGCAAGAGTGTTAAAATACAGTTGTCACTAAGAGACCCAATTGTCTTGGGTAAAGAAGTGGTTCTTGTTTATTTGTTTGTTGAACCTTTCTTTTGTGGAATGTGTTATTTTGAGCTAGGTTATCGAGTCTTAAACCAACCATCTTAAATTACTGCCTCCACCATTATTAAAGGAAATGTGAGAAGATGTAGTGTTCTTAAATAGCTAAACCCTCTTAAATTACCACCTCCACCATTATTAAAGGAAATGTGAGAAGATGTGGTGTTCTTAAATAGGTAAACCCTTTGAGGGATATCTAAGTATCCAGTAAGCTTTCCAAAGGAGGCTTTTGACTAGAGATTGCTAAATAGCTTAATGTTCAGATAGGACAAAACCAAACCACTATGTTGGCATGCGATTGCTAAGACGACATGATATGGAAATAGGATATCCCTAAGTGATAAGACCAATGAACCTTAAGATCCCGAATCAGTGGTAGGAGCCACGAACTGAGAGTTACACTGTAAGAAACTTAAGATCCTCAAATGCATGCATTCTTGTACATGATGATAACCTTTTCAGCTCGAAAAGTGAAAGATAATGTTTCCTTTTGCATCCCAAGTGTAATGAAATTTTGATGCATGATAGTTACTTAATTTGATGTTTATGTTATTTAAGAAAATAAAAAGAAAGAGTAATTATTTTCTTTACTATAACACTCATGGTGGGTTTGTTGAAAAGAGAGATGTGTATCTTTTCACATAGAAGAGTAAATGACGATGACGCTCTTATTGTATATTATGAAAATATAATACAATTATTAACCTACTTTTTGTTTATTAACGCTTGGTGAAAATCTCGCATTAAATTTGTATTAGAAGGAGATTGATGTAAGAAGGCCATGTGTCAGAGACAATACACACCAAACAAACCACAAAGAAGTCCATAGCTGGTAACAAACGTTACCTGAGAGCTACAAAGGAGCGGGAAACTCTAACAAAATCTGTTGAAGGGACAAACATGGACGGTGAAAGATGGTTAAGGGACACATAAACCTTTTCCCATGCCTTGGAACATATCAGAGACGTGAGGGCAGAAATCAAACAATCCAAGGAGGTCACGACAAGTATCCGAGCAGACTTGGATAACAAACCATCTTTTTTGAGAACAGTGCCGAGTGAAAACATTGTTAATAACCCTTCGAAGAAACCAAAAAGGTTGGAAGAGCACTTGCGTCTACATCGTTCAACTGAAATCATTGTCATTAGTTCTGATGAGTCAGAGAAATACACTCCACTCACTCCCAATGAAAAGGAAAACTGAATGCAAATGTCTTAATGAATAACAATGTAGAATTTTCTTGTTAATCAAGAGAAATTACGACTATGTGTTAAACCTTATAGTTTTCTAAATGTATGAGTGTGTAATGCATTGGTAACAAATTATGTATTAAAACATGGAGTTAATTGGGATTAATACTAATTAAAACCTTTGATTGAAACTAACGTGGGGCATAACATAGGAAATGGACTTGATCCATAAATGGGTCAACAACCCAAACACACATCCTATGACATTATATTATCATGACCATGTGATTCAACTATACATTATGAAGAAAAAAAGAAACCAATAACATTATATTATCCTGCGTGCTTGAAAAATATATTATGCAAACACACAACAATAAAACATGCACAATGGATTTTTGTGAGTATATGCTAGAAACCCTTGCTTGATTCATCCCTTCTTTGTTTCATTTATTAGAACGCCTTTTGTTGTTTCATTTATTAGTTCCTTTTTGTGTTTCAAGCATTTGGAGCATTGTTATCTGTTGTATCTACAACCGACCAAATTTCCACATTAAAAGAAATTTTATACCAGGTTCTTACTTACACTTCATGTACTCGTAGTCTTCTCAGCATTGACAAGTTACTTCATGTAGAATTTAGCCGCAAAATTGAATTTAACTTCATACAAAATTTAGCTTCAAGTTAAAATAATGCATACCTTCATAGACATGCACAAACACAATTTATCTTAGTATAAAATGTCCAACCTTCTCTCCTCTTTCGCTAAATTTTAATTTTCATAAAATACTTGTGCATTGAATGAAAGACAAAATAGGTGAAAATTATACTTCCTGTTTACAGTCTAGGTAGTTGGTCTACTCATGTTTTAGGCAACGTTGTTTACAATCCCATTGTCTACTGTTGTTACTTACATCTTTGGTTAAGGGTTTATGTGTATCAAGTTTCTTATGATTTACACTACGATGAAAATTTGCATGATTTTTATCTATGTTATTGTGAATGTGGCATATATATGAACTAATTATACCTAAGATTTGTTTAAAATAATTAAAATTGGGAAAAAACCAAAATATTTTGAATCTCGCATTTGTTAGTTCCTTTTTTGTTTCAGGCATTTGTAGCATTGTTATCATACATATCTATAGACAACCAACTTTCTACGTTACCTAGGATAACTTTTATACCAGGTACTTTCTTACACTTCATGTACTCGTAGTCTTGTCAGCTTTGACAAGTTACTTTATGCAGACTTTAGATTCAAAAGTTAATTTAGCTTCATACATAATTTAGCTTCAAGTTACAATAATGCAAACCTTCATAAACATGCATAGACATGGTTTTCCTTGGTAGAAAATTTCCAACCTTCTATCCTCTTACACTAAATTTTAATGTTCATGAAATACAAGTGCATTGAACGAAAGACAAAAAAGGTGAAAATTGTATTTCCTATTTGCGGCCTAGGTATTTAGTTTACTCATGGTGTAGGAAACTTTGTGTATAATCCCACTATCTCCCATTGTCACCTACATCTTTGGTTCAGGGTTAAATATGTGGCTAGTTTTTCATGATTTACACTATGATCAAAATTTGCATGATTATTATCTATATGCTATTGTCAATGTGGCATATATGAACTAATTATACCTAAGAAATTAATTTAAAGCAATTTCAATTGGGGAAAATACAAACTATTTTGAATCTCACGTTCACCCTAATGCATTTTCAAACCTATTTTTTAAAAATAATAAAAATAATGAAAGTTTAGATATTTAATGATAAAGATTTAGTTAGTATTTCTCAAACTAAAATTTCCAAACTATCTTCACATGTATATTTATAACTCGTTATTTATTTATTAGTTTGATTTGTTTTTTAGATAATGGCTACCATAAATGAATTTTCTCCAACCCAACAATCAATCACAAAGCCACCACCCCCTAAGGAGTCAACCAACTCAAATACATATTTGTAAACTCCTATTGCAAAGTTGTACTCATCAATTGTAGATCATTCTAAAAAAATAATTTGAGAGATCCATGAGGTTGCACTTCTTGCATGAGCAGTTGAACCACAAGAAATCAATGAAATTGAAGAGATTTGCTTTGAAATTTCATAAAACATGTCACAAAGTTGCAGGTTTCTCTTGTTTCTTAAGAGAAAAGTTTTATGACGAACAATATGAACAAGGATCTTCAAAAGACATTGTTAAAGAATTCCTCTTGTATTTGTATGATAATTAGAATAGAGAAACATGGACCGTATATGGGGTTGTTCCATGGTTGGTTTACTCTTATGAACATTACTTTAATGTAGACTTTGATGTCTATTTTTGTAAAAAATGTTCATATGTTTTCTATGTAGGTGGCCTACTCTATATGTAAATAGCCAAACCTATTTTATTTGAAATATGTTGTAGCTATTTCTATTTATGTGAATAGTTGTACATATGTTTCAAATCACTTTCAATAACAAAGTAAAATAACCATTAGATCCTTGAATGTGCGTCTTAAACATTCAATTAGAGGAAAATAAACCAAACCAATAATATCCAATGAAAATTTACATCAAAAATTTCTTTTATAAATTGGAATTGCGCTATATAAATTGGAGATCTAAGAAAAAAATACTAGATCGTTGCATGCATGTTGACATCTTTCTATGACTATAAAATTTTCCCCTATTACACCTCATTGAATTCTATTCTATTTGTGTTTTAATGGAACTAGGTGAAACAAACGTATTTGTAAAACCAAAAAATTGCCCCCTGAACCATCAATGAATACAAGAGGTTAGTTCCAAGCACCTTGTTGGAAAATACATTTACCACAAATAAAACATTCACTCTTACAAGATACATGCTATCCCAGTAATGTTTATTTGACACATATATATGGTATCTACATTATTATACAATAGGGATGGACCACATGCAAGAAATGAAGGTTGTAAAAGAGTTGTGCCTATTAGAGCATTAAACGCTTACAAAAAATGATGGAAAATAAAGGTTTGAGTAATGGAAAAGCAACAAATTCGTTATTTCAAAAATACAAATGGGGATGGAAAAGTTTTTAGCTTCGACCTTCTTGACTTTGATGGTGATGAAATCAAAGCAATGTGTTTCAATTCTATAGCAATTTTTTTTTTAATTATTGTATAGAGATTGGGAAATTGTTCATAATTTCCAATGGGACCTTGAAGCCAACAAATAAAAAATTCAACAATGTAAAAAATGATTGGGAGATTCTCTTGGACAACAATACCACAGTGGAATTTTTTTTAGATTAGAGCACACAAATACCGAAGCTGAACTTCAACTTCAAACCAATTAGTGAACTTAAGGACGTGGAAAACAATACGATTGTTGACATCATAGGTATAGTCCTATCAATCAATGAAGAAAATACTAGATCTTAAAAAATAATGGTACACAAACACATAAACAAACTCTACAAATGAAAGATATGTCAGTTGCCAAAATTGACTTCACATTGTGGGGTGATTTCTGCAATAATGAAGGCTTCAAACTTCAAGAAATATGTTGTACAAGGTATTTTCCAATACTTGTTGCAAAGGATGCATGAATTAGTGATTATGGAGGGAAGTCTATAGGAAAAATTTCAACAACCCAGCTGCACATAAATCCCTAGATACTAGAGACCGCCCAATTGAGATCATGGTTTGATAATCAAGGAAAGAATCTCATTTCCAATCTTTGACAAATACCTACTCCTTTATTCGAGAGGATCTAAATTAAAAAATATTTCTAAAATTAACACTCATAGAGTTGACATTTCTAGCAATGGCCATTGCATTTTGGTAAAAGCAACATTGTCTTTCATAAAGCAAGGAAAATTTTGTTACATGACTTGCGCCATGGAAATTAGTGGTAAGAAATGTAAGAAAAAGGTGGAGAGGACAAAAAGTGGTCAATGTCATTTCAAACATGTAAAACTACTTTTCGTGATTGTGATTACAGATATCTACCAGGCAGTGCAAATTAGAAGACCACACTGGCTCGGCATGGGTGACTGCTTTTAAGAAAGCAACTGAAGGAATTATGGGCATCTCAACAAACAAACTAAACAACATGAAGCATGAAGGTGAAGATTAAACAAATTTTTCAGAAACAATAAAAAAAATACTTTTTAAAAAATATGTCTTCCCGCTTCATGTGAAAGTAGAAACTTACAATGATGAAAATAGAATCAAGAGCATAATCATTAGAATTGAGCAATTTGATTACTCATCTAAAAGAAATGCTTTTCTTTCTTTAATAACTAATGTGAAAATGTCATATAATTTGTCCAAAATTGGTATAAAAACCATACAGGTAAAAAAATAGTACACTTTTCAATGTGAAAATACCAGTGTTGGCCGAATTACACTTGATCCATGAAGAATAAAAGCATAATGGAGCCACCAATACTTGAATCTCAACAAGATCAATCAAATGAAATTGAAACTAAACATTTTATCAAAACCTCACATACTAAATTATGAAAGCTTTCAAAACATCTATTCTAATCTATCTAAAACTTATCTTGTTGTGGAATTGGTGTCGTGTTGATGTGGAATGATGACGCTTTCCCAATTATGTGATTAGTAAGCCTGTTTCAGTCGATTCTATGGAAGAGAATCGATGAAACCATAGTGATTGGTGTATGAAAACCTAATTTATGCTAAAATGAACATGATGCAAGCTAAGTTACCATGATTTTATGCTACAAATGATCTAATTATGCAATTGCTAAGCTAATCTAAGCTAAAATTATGATAAAAGATGAAAACCCTAATTTATTTACAAACTAAGATGGATGCATGGAAGCCATTAATGGATTCTCTAAGCTATTATGCAATGAAAATAAACTAAAACAAGCTAAAAAGTGAATAAAAGATGAGTGTGTATGTGAGTGAATTCAAAAGCATAAGTTTGCAATAAAAGATGGATCCATTTGTCTCCAAATAGTGATTTATTTATAGGAGAGCAAATGAGGAATGGATGGTTGAGATCAAAAAGCTTAATCAATGGTTCAAGATGAAGGGGATGAGAGGCATGGATCATGGATTCTCATCAATAGATGAGAATGGATGATGAAAGTTAATCAAGGGCTCACACTTGCCTTAAACACACTTTTGACCTACTCACACAGGTCAAAGGTAACTTGCTCAAGAGGTTGAAGGTTTAGCTTGTTGAAGAAGCCAAGTGAGTTGATTGGAGGAGAGAGAATATTCCTTAGAATATTCCTTTTGGGTGAGGAAAAATGTGTTTTACAAATTAAAACAAAGTTTTAATTGTGCAAAAAAGGATAAAGAATATTCCATGGGAATATTCCCTTTGATTAGAGGAAAATTAGTTTAATTGCTAATTAAACAAGGTTTAATTTATGCAATTGGGGAATTAGAGATATTTATTAAATTAGATGATTTAATACATAGGGGAGGGGTGAAATGATATTTAATTAAATAAATTAGGGTCATTTAATTAAATAAGATGACTTAGGAGATTAAATTAAATATTTTGATTTATTTAATTTAATGAGATGAATTGTTAGTGTGAAAAAAGATGAATTAACCCAATTTAATTAATTAGGCCAAATAGATGAAAATTATGTAATTAATTAATTAGCTAGGCTAATTAAATCAATTAAGTGAAAAGAGGATGGATCAAAGAGGAAATGATGTTAGTAAATCTGATTTAAATGTATGACATTGATTAGGACATTTTTTCAGTGTCTACAACACTTATTTCTTAAAAGATTGCAAATACTATTATCTACTACCATAGTACATGTACGAAAAGGCTTTTTTAAAACAAAACTATACAGGTATCTGAATTTTTGAGAAAAAACTTATGAAATTCTCATGTTTGAATCCAACACACATTTTCCAATATGATATACTTTATTACTAATATGTAATAGGAAACATGATAGAATAATACAAACAACTACACTCACATGTCATATTCACAGAAATCGAATAACATACCAATCTATAAATTATGTTATATCATTATTTGATAAAATAAACACATTGAGATAAATATGAGATCTAAAATAAATAGAAAAGTTCCCAAGTTTAATTGCTTAAAGTGGATTCTAGGTATATTTAGTTTTGATATACCAAAGAGACAATTTGAATTAGAAGAGAAAAGGAAAGAATATCAAAGACAATACCAAAGAGAATATTGTAAATGACAAAGGGAGTACTTAGATGACAAATTCAAAAATGGAAGAACAAAGAAGGAAAAATAAAGAAGTAAAAAGAGAAAGATATGCAAGACAAAGACAAGAAGGAATGAATGAACAATTAGATTTACAAATCAAATAGGATGAAAATGTACACATACCAAATCCAAATGGATTACTTTCCATAAACTTCAAAGAAATGCAATTAGCATTTCGTAATCACTTAGACTCCTACAAATCACCAACGGTTTATGTAACTTGCGAAGAAAGCTACATTGGAATCAAAGTAATGACCACTTCAGAAGGTACTATATGCACCATAGTTGAAAAACTTGGACTTGGCAAAAACTCAGCAAACCCAAAATTTCTAAAAACTTGGGACTCGACAAAATCTTGGGGAAAAACTTGACAATAACTCAAAAAAATTATCGAACATTTGAAAATACATAATTTTTTAAAATATTCTTTAAAAACACATATAAATTGAATTTTTAGAACATATATTACTGATTTCATCATATATAAATCAAAATTAGAGTGTAAAACCTTAATACATATCAATCATCAATGTATCATAGATCAAAAAACAAGTTCAACTTCTCAATACATATCAACTTATAATTAGATTTGATTTATAATTTTATATAATAATATTTTCAATTTTAAATCTACATTTAATATATTTAAATTTCATTTATATTTAAATAAAAAAGAACTAAATTATATTGTTCAAAACTTCAAAGTATTTAGGTTTGATTTATATAATAATATTTTCAATTTTAAATCTAAATTTAATATTTATATTTAAATGAAAAAAAACCAATTTATATAGGTTTGAACTTTGATTTATATTTAAATGAAAAAAAAACTACTTTATATTGTTCGAAATTCCTTAGTTCAAAATTTCAAACTCTTAGATTTATTATATTATAATTTTATTGGTCAAAAACTTAAAATCAAATTACTTACTGGAGGACGCAACACGATCAGACAAGATCATTGCAAAATGGCAATTTTTTTTTGAAAATTGCGGGTTGGGAATTGGTGATTGTCATTGAACTATGGAAAAAAAATCAGAAAAACTTGTTAAAAATCGTGACCTCTTAAAAATGGAATTCATTTGCAATAAAAACCTATTAAAAATTCCTCTTGTCTGGTCATGTCACGCCCTCCTATGCCCTAGTTCTTTTGTGTCCTCTTGTGCTCACACGCGTCATCTTCCTGCTTCCAAATTATCACGTTGCTTAGGGTTGGATACGAAATAAAATATTTAAAGTCTTTGTTCTCCTAGTTATATAACTATAATTTACAATGCGTTTTTGTCTCAAAACCCACATGTTTTGGCGCGTTGAACAGTAAAAAAACACTGCAATTTTTTCTCATAAAGCGACTATGAGTAAACACACGATTTACTCGCCTCCTCTTCTAGCATGTGATTACTCGTGATTTTTGTGATTTTTCTGCGGTTTTTCATCTATGATGTGCACAAGGTAAACAAGAGAAAGGGATAAACTAATTCTCAACACAAAATAATTTGAATCTAGGAGCCCAACCAACTAAACTAAAAATCTTACACAAGTAGAAGAAATGTTGATTGCACATGTGTCAACCCAATTTTACAAGTCACCCATGAAAGGGGTGGTCCATATAAATATAGAGGACACGTGATCAACTTCCCACAAAAAAATGAACAACTATCAAATACGTTGCCACATTATATTGCAAAACTACCAATAATTATAGTCAGAAAGAAAGATCAACGTGGCACAATTTACCACTTCACAGTGAATAAAGATCGTGTTTATCAAGCATTGAAGTATAAAATCAACCATGATATATTTTACTTGGATGTCACCATCAATGAAAATCCTCTTGATAGTTTTTAAGTGTGAGAAAAATATTTTTGACTAGCTTAGAACTGTGCATATAGAATATCAATATGATATGTAAATGTTATAGAACATGTCAGCCCAGTTATCGAGAATATTGAACAAAACATTATTGAACACACTACATCAATGGTTTGTCAACTACCTAATTCACAAAAGGAAATGGACTTGATCCATGCATGGGTCAACAACCCAAACAACATAGACCCTATGACATTAATGAACTGACTAATAGTTGGTGAATCTCCAATAAGCAAATATGCTAGTGGGATTGCTTGATGTGGCCTTCCCAACATTATTTCCAAATAGAATATGTGACTAGTTAGAACCATGCATCAGGAAAGTACACCTACACGAATATGTTAGACATCTATGTCATTATAAAGACAATCGATTTGGTAAACACCCAAGATTTCAATATTATATGGAAAATAGGATAATGAGACATCATGCACATACATCAACTGCAGTTTTCATGAAAATAAATCTCCATGACATGCCTATTACAATCAACGAACTTCATGAACATCTAAAAATACACTGTAATCACAACTTGCAGATAGATTAATGCATAATTCTAGAACTTTGCTCAGAGGTACAAGGCATATTGGAAAAAATTTCAAGAAGAATTAATAGACATGTTGCATTAGATTGGTAAACCCACCAATTTTTTTACATTAAGTGCAATAGACTTATATTAGCCATACTTACATGCACTCATGCTAGGTACATCACCAACAACACTAAGAGAAGCACACCTTTGGTGAAAATAAAATGTGATTGAATACGCTCATATAGTTTCACAATACATGCACTTACGACACTCCTAATTTAGACAAGAAATCCTTCAAAAAGGAATGAATGTTCAAGACTATTGGTGCAGATATGAGTGGAAACATAGAAGATCAACACACGTCTATAGATTTCTATGGATCAAAAGAGCGCCAAACATGGATACTATTGATTAGTCAAATGAAGAAGAATGACTTGCCATAGAAAACTATTTCAACTTAATTGTCCATGCATGGAATCCTAGACATGAAACCCAAGAACATCATCTATAGGTATTGAAACCACTTTCCATTTCAATACCCAAATTATCTATCTTATCACTCTACAACTAATATAAGAAATTAATCAATCAGAATTGAAATTATAGGCATTACAAAATATGTGATATTAATCCATGTCTTAAAGACACAAGACAACTTCAAGAAACAAATCTCCACTAGGACTATGATGAGCTAGCTAACACAGTACAAAGACACACAATGTGTAGAGAAGGTGGATGTCTACGGAAACAAAGAGGACAAATTCTTTACAGGTAAACATCTTTATACACATGACAAAATTGAGTATCAAAAAACTATACTTCTCTAATCCGTTACTCGCCTTAAGATGTTCATATTTGATATCACTTATAGGTACAATACTCCTTGGCCTCTAAATTTGTAAGGAGAAAAATTATATGAAGATACAAAGACTCATGAAAAAAAATTGACCCTACTAGAAACAATGATTGAATCAATTCACACAATCAATAAATTTTACAACTATGGAGGGAAAATATAGATTGGAAACATGTCCTATCAAAACATGCTATCATAAAATATATTGCTATGTATGCAACCAAGTAAAAAAAAAATCTTTGAAACATACCAAGAAATGTTAATACGCCTAGCAGACATAGAAAATCTAGATGATTCAGCTGCAAAAGTTTATAGAAAATTACTTATAGAAACAATAATAGAAAGGGGTGTTGGAGCTCAAGAAACAAGCCATCTATTATTAGAACTCCCATTGGTTCAAAGTAGTAGAAGATTTATCAATCTAAATGTATCAACTGAAATTTTCAAATGTGTTGCATTTCAAGCAGAAAATAACAATGAAAATGAAAAATTATCTTTCATTGATGTATACAGAAATAGGCCTTTTTCTATGGAATCTATCTTGCTTATTGAAGTGGTAAGATCCTAGATATATAATCCCAATCACAAATCATAGAACAAATAGAATGTAAGAAAAACAAGAACTATTGTTTGAGTGTTCCCAAGATTCCTATCAATTCCTCCATGTGACTCAGAAAGATGGTGTGATTATTGTTTCTCATAATTGTTACTATATAAACCATTATGTGATATTCAAAGGGACATTGGTTATAACAATGATGAAATAATTGCGCGCTAGTCAAACTTTCAGTATAATGAATGGCATGAGGAATGAAGAATTGAGAGTGATATCACTGAAGATATTACATAATCTAAAAGTGATAACAACGAAATGGCCATAGATTCTAGAATTTAGAATGAACGGGAAATTATATCTAGCCTTCTTCATGGTGAAACTATGCAAATTTCAGAAATAGACATGCTAGGAAGGAGAGATTTTGACAAGTAGACCAATTGGTCTAGAATAATTTCCAAGGTGAACAATACACATATACAGTAGTCAATTTCATTACCACCATGAAAAACAATAGTTGTTTCATGAAAAATGGTATACAAAAATCAATCGACTATGAAAACATCAACAACAAACAAGAAAAAATAGTTAACATGATAATTTCACAATGCAAAAAAAATGAAAAATGAATCTCTTCTTCTCATGATAATTCAAGGAAAAACAGGAACAAGAAAGTCATATGTGATAGGTTCCATATCCAAAAGCCTTCAAAATGCTTCACTTTCAAATAGATCTCCCCTACTTCTAATTGCACCAACAAGAGTTGCAACATACAATATAGGAGCATCGCCTATTCATTCAAAATTAAAAATTCCACCCAAGGAATTAAAGGAGTTAGAAGGAACCAAATTAGCAAGTCTCGAAGAATAATTAGCACATAACAGATACATATTGATTGATGAAATGAGTTTCATTGGTGCAAAATTGTTTGAAAACATAGATTCATGACTTTCCCAAGCCTTCCCTCAAAATGAGCTAATCAACGCTTTGTAGGTATAACTCTCACACAAATATGCATCCTATAATTTGATTTACTTTAGAAAATTTTTATATCTATTGCATAGTCATACAAATAGACTATACATTCAAATTTAACATTTTTCCATTACTTACAGGAATATCAATGATCTTGGTTGGAGATCTCAAACAATTAGTTCTCTTGTTAATGACAGACCACCCTATGCAAGCAACAGACGAGCTAAGATCCTATGGGAAGAATTCAAAATTATAATTAATTTAGATTAGGTATTCAGACAACATGGCTTAAACAATGAACAACAACAATGATTTCAACTTCTAACAAATATTAGAGATGCAAACCCTATAATAGATGATTGGAATTTACTAATGACACAATCTAAATCAGAAAATTAGATCGACATTTATAAAATTTTATTTGAGATATGGTAGAAGATGGGAAGGTGATGCCAAATAAAAGTGAAACTTTGCAAATTGTTGTTGATACTTTGATGAAGCTAGTGAGCACAAAAATGTTTAGGTGGTGCTATGAGTCTATAGGCTTCTTAACCCCTAATAATTAGTCGATGGTATCAATAATCCATTTTCTCTTTCAATGTGTTTAACAAATAGTAGAATATTATTAAAGGTGTTTCAACCTTGCTCCTAATTTTAAGGATATAAAAATATACTTTTAAGAATATGAAATAGACATTCTTGATTTAAAGGCTACATAATTTATTTTTTCCCAAAATAAAAATTCTCGGTTGTTCAACATTTATTCCAAGGATGTTCAATGTGTAGATCTATTCAAGCTCTACAATTAGAAAAATATGGTCCCAAAAACCTTCTATATCAAAATTTATGGCCTTCAAAAGTTGGGCCTCCCACATTAGAAATGTAAAAACATCTAGAACACAAAAAGAGTTATAATAGAGAGTTACACTTTTTGGCCAAATTATGATGAATATTATAATATGTCATAAGACATATTTGAATGGAGATAATAGATCCAAAATCAATTAACCAAGTTTGTAAGTGGATTATAATGAGTTTATGACTAGTAAATAAAATATGCTATTTTTAGCTTGTGGACTCATCTTGGATTTTCGGTGTTGAATTTCTAACTAGGAATTTTGGTGACATATTTTAGGTGTTTTTAGCTCATTTTTTCCTAACTACCATTTAATAGTTTCATGTATTACGTCTCCTTTTTATTGGGTGCTTGAGATGGAGGCTTTTTATAGTAAGTTTTGTAGGTACTATTATGATACCAAAGTTACTTCATATCTTTGGTTGGCGATATTCCTATAAAGGCTTAAAATATACAAGTGTATTGTATCTTTTTATTTCCGAATAATATACTGAGTTGCTTTAGAGTGATGTTTTTCTTCAAAAAAATTGGATGGATAAAATTTTAGAACCATGTCACACTTTTATAAAGGAAATAGCCAACACAAATATAGTTTTTCAACTTGGACTATCCAAATGACATATATGTTTTAAATTTTAAGGTGATATAAACTAATGAAATGCATAAATCTTAATGTACATTATGTTTATTAAATAATTTTTTAAAATTAGTTGAAGTTTATAAATTTAAGAATATTTTTAATTGCTAAAAATATTTTTAATTTAGGGTCAATGGGATGTTGCAAAAATTATAGCACTCTTTTTTTTTTTTCCATGTAGCTAACTTGAAAATCTAGTGCATGGGGAGAAAAAATATTTTCAATGAATATTTATATTTTAATTAAATTTACTCAAAATGTCATAGTTTTAATGGGACATCAACTTTTATCTAACTTTTTTCTCCATGCACTATATTTTCAAGTTATCTACATTTTTTTAATTTGTTTTTAAAATGAAATTTACTTAAAATGTCATAGTTTTAACAGGACATCAACTTTTAACTTTCTTTAAAAAAAACCATCTTGGAGAGGATTCTCTCCTCTTGTGAACCATTTATTTTTTAAAATTTCAAATACTTTTTCATATTTAAAAAAAATATAACCAACCTCATGTTTGATTATAATGATCTACTTGCAATATATTCAAAAGATCATACTAAAACTATTCAAAATATCAATAAAAATTAGATTCTAGAAAAGGGTATTATTAGATTTTCATGAAAGTGCCCTTAGAAAAACTTGGAGTTGAAGTGGAATTTTTGTTGAATTTTCCCCAAAAGAGGGATCAAGATACCACAAACAATTTCAAGTGAAAGTGTTTTAATTGGAACTCTTTAGTCTATAAATATTTTTTGAAATGCATATAAATTCAATCTAGTTTTAAATTTAATTTAAATTATATCAATTAAGAGTTTCAAGTGGAAGGATTTCATCCAAAAATATTTGTCATGAAGGTTGTAGTGTGCCTGCAAACCTTTTTCACATGATTGGTGACACTGGCGTGACACACCCTCTTGTACCACAGGGACAAAGGGGAGACTAGAACTCATGACCTCTTGCTTGCAACATGATGCTTTAGCAAATCGAGCTAGGCCCTTTGCCTTGAAACAATTTCACCTGAAACTATTTAGGGTGAAACATCTTTTTTCGAAACCTCTTTGTTAGCCAAAATTATGACACAATTTTGAACTTTTACTCCCATGCAAATCATTGTGTTATGGTATATTACTTTTGTGTTTATTTCCTTGTAACAATATGATTTGTTTAGTTTCTGCACACAACTATTATCATGCACTAGTGTATGAAGCATCTTCCACATCTTTGATTCCTTTTGTCAATCAATCTAGAAATAACTCAACTCAATTATTCAGTGAGACTTCAAAATTTATGTGTTTGGCCTATAATTTTATCTTTAAGATCTAATCATTAATAGATCTTACAAATGTATTCAAATAAGAAATAAAATTATAAAATAATTTTTTTGTAGCATTTCCTTCTCCTGGCATGATTAGTATTTACAAGGCAATAACATAGGCATGAAATATATTGCAAATAAATGATAATGAAATTGTAATTGGAAAATACAAACAATAAAAAATGGAATAATTTTTAAGGCTTTGAATTGAAAAAATTGGGAAAATTTCCACTACTAAATTTTAGCAATTACTAAGTTACTCAAATTGAATTAAATAAATTTAGTTGAAGGGTACGAAATAATTTTAATCACAATTTTTTTTTATAAGATTTGGAAGACCAACTATTTATGGTAATTAAGGATGACAAGTTACTAAAAAAAGTTCATCCCAAGAATGGCCTATTGGCCAAAACATAGAAGTTATTAACTAATAATGTCAATGTAATCAAGTGGTAATAGATCTATTTCAATGAGACCAAAAGTTGTATCACATCAATGCCCCCAATGGGACCATCCTGTATAAGCCATGTTGCATAATTCAAGTTGATGATGATACATTTTTTTTTATCATTGTGTGTGTGTCTTGAGACTCAGGAGTAGAAAATTTCGTCCTCTACACATTCATTATAGATCCTTAACACATAATATTTGTGTTGAATTGGGAACACATGCGAGCCAAACAAATTAGAAAATATAAAAAATTAATTGCTTTCATAATTCATTGTCAATATGCATTTGATTTTACAAAATAGTATACATGTTACAAAAAAAATGCTCAAAGGCTGCAAGTTTCACTTTCAACTATAATATGAAATACAAAAGCAAAGAAAATTTCATTTTATATCCTCTTCATGGGTGATCCCACAATAGTGGTTTACAAGTTTTGGCCAAAATGGACACTGAAATTATTATTTTTAACTAAATCTTCACATTCGTGCACCTATAGCGGCTAAACCGTGAGGAATTTGAAGATGATGTAAACTAGAGTCTCGTCACATTTTGTCTATAGATTCTTAAAATATTTTTTTCAAAATTTTTGGAATCAGATTGCACTTCTTTTTCCATCTCCCATGAAAACTAGTTTTTTTCAAAAAACAACATTTTTAAAAAGTGACACACTATATAACACATAACTTTTTTTCCATGAAGGATAAAATTCTAATTATTTTGAATTTAGATTTTTAACTCCGATATCTAGTGCTTCCACTTGGTTAGATAGCTTTTTATTGAATATTTTTTCTTTAATCAAGTTTCGAAGTCAAACCAATTACAATTCAGACATAGCGTGACCGTATAATGCGTAACTTTTTTGTATATATCAAAATTAAATTTTTCTTTTTTTGTTGGATCAAGGACTTCAATATCTGCTGCAATCATATTTTTCAAATTTTTTATTTGATAATTTACTATTTTTCCACATGTGCAGAATATAGACCTTAATTTTCAGTGAAGAACCTATGTTTAATAAAACTAAAAAAACAAATACATAATAAAATCAAAACATATAAAAATTATATTTGTTGGATAGCTCGTTCTTAGGATTATCTGATTCCAGAAGGGTTTCTGAAGACTTCTCCATTTTCATCCTCAACCTGAGCTCCGAAGTGTAAAAAAATAGAATTTTTTTGTGTCTCAGGAGGGGGATGAGGGGCAAGGGGGGTTCAAGCGAACCTCTTCAAGGGGGTTTGCTCGAACCCCCTTTGCTATGAATTTGTTTTATTTTTTGGCGGCCAAAATGTAAAGGGGTTTGCTCGAACACTGGTTCAAGCGAACCCCTAATGCGTTCGGTCGAACCACTAGGTTCGTACGAACCCCCAAAATCACTTTTTTCGCTTTGGGGTCAATTTTTTTTAGTTTTCCTTCCTCACTTGAATTGTAAACCACTATTGTGGCTTCACCCTCATTTAGGGTGAGTTGGGGTGTGGGGGTTGGCATATGAAGTCAATTTACTTTATCTACCATTGATTAAATAATTGATGATGAGTACCACTTTAGTGAATTGTATGCGTTGAACATGATTGAAGGCCTAAAGGCCAAGGAGTTGTAGTGGGGTGAGTGTAGCCCTCCTACTCAGGTTGAAGGTAGTTTTGACAATGCTATTAGGCTAAGCTACAAAAAATTAGTTTTAGGACTTACTATTTTTAAAAATGGTACTTTTTTATGGGGATGACCAACCATTCCCAAGATGGGTTGGGGAATTTATGATGTCCCCTAACCGTCTTGGGGACAACTAGCCATCCCCTTTTATTTTCTAGGACATCCCTTGAATTTTTTCAAAATTGGGAATGGCCTAGGGATGTTCCCTAGGCATCCCCTCATCGTTAAAACATTTCAAAAATGAGGTTACCCCAAAAAATGTTGGGTATACATCCTTAGGTTTCCCTAATTACATTTTATTTGAAAGATGATTGCATGACAATCTTAAACAATATTAGAATTTATATTTTCATCTTCATTGCCCCCATTTTAAAACTTTGAATTTAATATAAACGCATGAGATTAAGAAGTCTAAGATTTTTTTTATAACAATAGTAGATCACAATCACAAATACTAACACATAATTTAGGGAAAAGGCTAATATTATTAAGAGTCATTTTCTTGGATAACATTTGGGTTTAAATAATTTTGATGAATAAATGTTGAATGTTATCAAATATTTTAAAACTTATTTTAACTAGAGTATTTTGAAATTTTAGGTTATAAACATTGATTGTCTCAGTTTTTCTTTGGTTGCATTTTTTTATTCATCAACTATTAGCTAGTGTTGGATATTATATTGAAATAAGTAACAAACGAATTTTATAAGTCCCTAAAGGAATCAATCAAAGTGTGAGTTAAAGTATAAAACCAAAATTTAAGTGTATTATTTATCAAGCTTCATGTAAGCAAGTTAACACATGATCATTCATCATACATACAGTCTAAAAATCGATGGACCAACAAACATGAAATGAAAAAAACAAATAATCAATTATTATGATCATAATCATACTTACCAAACCTCATTCTCCCTTCCTCTAGATATGGATATTTTAAGTTTCATAATTTACTATTTATTAAATTTAAATAATAATTATGCTTTAAATTTTTGGTATGTTTAATTTGAAACTTTTACTAACCAATGGATTTTAATTATGTTTGAGGTAACAATTAGTTAATCAAATGAAATCTGTGGTTTAGTAAAGATCTGAAGTCAGATGTATCCAAATTCAAAGAATAATTATTATTTGAACTTAGTAAAAAATAAATCCATTGGTTGGTAACAATTTTAAGTTAGTTTTATGTAACGTTTAATCAAAATTTGATATTAGAGAAATGTATTCAATTCACTTCTCCTTTTAACTAGCTCAATAGTGTCATTTTTGTTGTTTAATGTTGGCACCAACACTATATTATTTTCCATGGATAAACTCATGTATCACCCAATTCCTTTGACATGGTTTCTTAAATCAGTTTAATGCTTTCGTAAGATGGCATGTATGGAAATTTGATCTCCTCTAGTAGACAAATAGGGCAACTTTATATTAGGTAAGAAAAAATCTCAACAAGATTTGGAGATGCTTAAATGTTTTAAACAAAAGAATGGTAGCATCTATCCCGTGTCAAATTCTTTATCCACTGCATAAGAAAGCTCAAAAAGTTCCTGCTCAAGTCCAGTACAAGATTAAGAATATTTTTTTTTATAAAATGAGATGAGATACAAAATGAGGGCATTCCATAATCAGGATCTGCAGATGATACAATGTAAGCTCTTCTTTACCAGCCATACAATTGAAAAAAACCATGTATGGCTTTTCAAAAGGTCCCATAATTGCAAAAAAAAAAAATTCAGGGAATTCTTTCTTTCAGTATTGGTCTGGTTACACACAACAGCAAGCTATAATGTTTGAGCAATGTAGTATTGCAGAAATCGAATCTCCCACTCCATAGTGGATTTAGAGTGAGCATAGATAAGGGACCCTCAATCCACCAGAATTTGGGATTTGATACTACCTCATAGTATTCATACATTCCAGCATGAATACCCCTAATATTACCACTTGAAATTTTGAATTTGGGTTAGTTACTTTTCACATATATTCAATGTCACCAAGAACTTTGTACAAGGATCGTAGCTAGCATTTAGGCACACAACATCTGAAGTCACTAGAGATAAGGGTGAGTAACTTTCACCTTTGCAATTAGAAGTGTTTTTGTTGGTGCTGGTGTCTGCAACATTATTGACCTTTACAACAGCTGAAATAGTTTTGCAAACAGAGAGAGAATTAGAGACAACTAAAATTATTATCATAACTAAAAACATAAATTATTATTCTGATACACCTGAAATTCATAATGAAAAAAATTGCAAGCAAAACCTTATAGGCTAATAAAGACCTGAGTTTAATGATTGGGAAGTTTGATTCAGCTCATTTGATTGCTTCTGAGCTAATTCGAATGCCTGCAATGTAGTTTGACTACCTTCAAGTTCTGTTTCAATCTCTATGATGCGATCCTAGAGCCTTGATATTATAACCTCATGCACACGTCCTTCCAAATCCCATGGTGAAACAGAAAAACATTCCTGTATTATATTCATCATGCATTGAAGAACTATTGTCTTCTTCTGATTCTGCATTACGCGTGAGGCCATCCTCTCTTAGTTCTCCATTAACAACATCAGAAATGCAATCTGGATCAATCTGCCACACCATTGAAATTCTCAGGGTTATGCTCCATGATCATAAAACACCACTGGAAGATCCTAAACATCAAGCTAAAGAAACTTGAAACTTCTTTAAAAGTATGTTACTAAAACTTTTACACAATAGGTAACCCGCATGACCAAACAGCAGTTAAGGCAAAGTATGTAAAAGGCTACAATGCATTTTCTAATTTATAGTTTACTTTAATTGCTTGTAACAGGTACAGACAGAATTGTCAAGTTTTCTCTCCTAACGTTTAGAGGCTACTGAGGCTGACTGACTGGCTAACAATTACAACCTTCGTGTAGAGAATTTTGGGTTACCCTAATAAATGCATTAATGATGTTCATGTATTTGGATGGTGGTGAAATGGTGATGGTTGTAGCAACAAAGCTTATGTATGCATTCAACAGGTATTGTCCACTGATAGCAGATAGTGTGCCAATAGTATACCCATTTCCTAATAAACCATTCTCTCTAGAGCATTCATCTACTGCTTTAAGTCATCTCCCATCTTTTACTGGTCTTCTGTTGCAACTAATATCACTTTTGAAGGCCCAGAGGTAGAGGAGGAAGTTTCACACACAGTAAATATTAAAACATAAAATATTATTTCCAACACACAGAGCTGCTGCTCGTAATTTTCTGTTTGCTCACATTCACCTTCTTCTCATTCTCCTTTCTTTCCTCTGTTAAAAAAATAAATTACAATTACAAAATATATGTTGCAGGTAAAAAGTCACGTGAAAAAATTCACGGATGAGAGGGAATGAATACAATTTTTCAAAATCACCTAACTAACTTTTCCCCCGTCAAAATACATTTAATACAATGTCCTTTTCATAAAATAAAAACTTAAATATTAATCCCTGGCGGTGGCGGCTTTCTCCATAGTTCCCCGCGGTATCGCGATGGTTAAAAACTTGATTGCGATATTGCGGGCAGCGGTTAGTTGACGACCCGGTAAACTGCGGCGGTTAAAAATAAAACAAGCTTTTACTGAGTCTCCCGTGATATCAGCGATGAATATTTTATTGATTGCGATATAAGCGGGCATTGGCTGGAGGACGTCAGGCGGTTGAGATAAAACAAAAAGACTACGGAAATCTCCCGCGGTATCGCAATGGTTATTTTATTGATTGCGATATAGCGGGCAGTGGTTGGCGGGGACGGTGACAGTTAGGGTTAATATTCCAACACTCCCCCTTAAGCATAACTGCACTGTCCACCATGCCCAATCTGTTCCTTTGAAAAATAAAATTATCTCTTCCCAGCGGCTTCGTGAAAATATCTGCACTTTGCTCTTCTGATCTGCAAAACTCTAAAAATATATCACCATTGTTAATTAATTCTCTGATAAAATGATACCTGGTATCAATATGCTTGCTTCTCTTATGAAAGACTAGATTTTTCGAAAGAGCTATGGCTGAATTATTATCACAGTAAATTTTTGTTGCCTCGATTTGTTCATTTTGCAATTCTTTCAAAATTCTTCTCATCCAGACTGGTTGACATGCTGCACTTGTGGCTGCCACATACTCTGCTTCGGTTGATGAAAGACAAACTATTGGCTGCTTCTTTGAAGACCATGAGACAACTCCAGTCCCAAAATTAAATACATAACCAGACGTGCTTTTTCTATCATCAATGCTACCAGCACAGTCACTGTCTGTGTATCCTATGAGTTTGAACTCATCTGAACTTGAATACTTAATGCCAAAATTTCTTGTTCCACTTACATACCTTAAAATTCTTTTCCCTGCTTTCCAATGGGTGTCTTTTGGTGTTTCCATAAACCTTGAAATCAAACTTACTCCATACATAATGTCTAGCCTTGTGGCTGTGAGATACATGAGACTTCCAACAAGCCTCTTAAACAAAGTTGGATCAACATTAAACCCTCTATCATCCTTGCTTAGTTTCAGACCTGTCACTGTAGGTGTTGGTGCTGGTTTGCACTTCATCATATTAAACCTTTTCAAAATGTCATTTGCATATTTTGACTGTGAAATAAAAATACCATTTTCATTTTGATTCACTTCAATGCCTAAAAAATATTTCATCAGACCTAAGTCTGTCATTTCAAATTCTTTCTTCATGTCTGCCTTGAACAGATCAATTGACAAATTGCCAGTGAAAATTAAATCATCCACATATAAGCATACTATTAGTATTTCACCTTCTTCATTCATTTTTGTATACAGTGTGGGCTCACTGCTACATCTATTAAATCCATTCAACAAAAGATAACTGTCTATTCTGCTGTACCAAGCTCTTGGGGCTTGCTTCAATCCATACAGTGCCTTTTTCAATTTGTAAACTTTGTCTTCTTGACCCAGAATTTCATACCCAGGTGGCTGATCCACATAAACTTATTCTTCTAAATAACCATTTAAAAAAGCTGACTTTACATCCATTTGATATACAGACCACTTATTCTGAGCTGCTAATGCTAAAATCATTCTTATAGTATCCAATCGTGCTACAGTGCATATGTCTCATTGTAATCAATTCCAGGCTGTTGTGAATAGCCCTTTACAACCAATCTTGCTTTAAGCTTCTGAACTTCATCTTTTTCATTCAATTTGGTTTTATAAATCCATTTCACTCCAATAACATCTTTGTCTTTTGGAAGACTGACTAATTCCCATGTCTGATTATTTTCAATTGCTTCAATCTCTTCATCCATAGCACTTACCCATTTATCATCTTTGACTGCATCTTCAAAATGAATTGGATCTTCTATTTGAGAATAAAATGCACAAAGAGAAATCTGATCTGAGTTATTCTCACCTTCATTTTGCTCATATATATCTCTTATGCTTCTGATTTTCTGTCTTCTCAGACTTGCCAATGTAGGATTTGACATATCACTTGAACTTGTGGAATGTGGACCCGATGGTCCTGCTGTAGATGGTGTTTGATGTCCTCTTGTTGGACTGCTTCCTTGAATGCATGAGGCTGTTCTTACAATCGATGCTGGTGTCACTTGTGGACTACTTTGCTGAGCTTGAATGGGAGTGGGAGGAGTCACAATAGTTGGAATATTTGTTGATGCTGGAACTTCATTCTCCTCTTGAGGTATACTAGCTGAAATATTGACTGTCTTCTCTATACTTCCATCCCATGCTTCATCTTCTACAAATTGTACATCTCTGCTGATTATAACTTTCTTTGTTGTTGGATTATAAAGCTTATAAGCTTTGGATTCTTCACTGTATCCAACAAATATACATTTTTCTCCTTTGTTATCTAGCTTCCTTCTCAATTCATCAGGCACATGTGCATATGCTACACATCCAAATACTCTCATGTGAGTAACACTATGTTTTCTTCCTGTCCATGCTTCTTCAGGTACCATATTCATAACACTTTTTGTTGGACACCTATTCATTATATAGGCTGCACAAGAAATTGCTTCTGCCCAATATTCATTTGACAAGTGTTTGGCTTTCAACATACTTCTAGCCATTTCCATGATTGTTCTATTTTTCCTTTCAGCTACTCCATTTTGTTGAGGTGTGTATCTAGTTGTGAATTGCTTGTGAATTCCATGATCCTTACAAAAATTAAAAAACTCTCTTGAAATATATTCACCACCTCTATCTGTTCTCAACACTTTAATATAATAACCACTCTGTTTTTCAACCAAATTCTTGAACTGACGAAACAGATCAAACACTTCATTTTTCTGCTTTAGAAAATAGACCCATGTTTTTCTTGAATAATCATCAATGAATGTCAGAAAATAAAAACTACCACCTATTGAAGGTGTTTGCATAGGTCCACACAAATCTGAATGTATAATTTCCAAAGGGGCTTTTGCTCTAGTTGACTTTCCTGCTGGAAATGATTCTCTATGTTGTTTTCCTAATATGCACCCTTCACATACCCTTTCTGGTTTTTCTATTAAAGGTAGTCCCTTGACCATGCCTTTCCTATGAAGTAAATTTAAACCTCCAAAGTTGAGATGACCAAATCTTAGGTGCCATAACCAGTTTTCATCTTTTATCTCAGCTTGAAAGATTGTCTGCACTACTGCTGTAGTTTCTTCTCTACCCACTTGTGAATTCATTAAGTGTTGTGCTTGAGCATAATTTATATTCAAATATGGCCTTATCTTTAAGGGAAACATTCTGTTGTTTGTCATTCTGACTTTTGCAATAAGCTGGTTGCTTGGGTATTTGTCTAAAATTGTGCTTAGACCATTCTTGAAGGTTACTCTATACCCTTTTTGAATCAGTTGCCCTACACTCATTAAGTTATGTTTCAGACCAGGCACAAAATACACATCTGAAATATACTTTTTCTCCCCCTGTTTAGTTAGAATATTGACATCTCCTTTTCCTTTGACTGACACTTTGTTGTCATTACCCAATGTAACATCAGACTTTACATTCTCATTTAAACTTGAAAATATTTCTAGATTCCCTGTCATATGATTGCTACAGCCTGAATCTAAAAACCATACATCTTTTTCATTTGCTTGAGCAACATTACAAGCTAAAAACATTGTTCTCTTATCTGAATCCTGATTTTGACCTTCTCTTGAAAAATTTGCATTTTGTCTATTATTATCATATTGCTTCTTTCTACACTCATTCATATAATGCCCATATTTTTTACAATAGTGACATTGGACTTGAGATTTATCATACCTTTGATTTTGTGACTGATTCTGTGTTGAGTTTTGGCTTGAGCCTTGATTGCTGCCTCTTCCACTTGAGTTTGATAAACTATATCTTTCACCTCTATAAGAGTTTCTTCCTCTTCCTCTTGATCTACCTCTGCCTCTTCCTTGACTGACTGAAGCCTGAGTTTTGAAAGCATGCTCCAGTGATGTATCTGCTGACCTTTTCAGCCTTTGTTCATGAGAAATTAGAGATGCATACAGCTCATCAACTGAGAACTGTGAGAGATCCTTTGTCTCCTCTATAGCAACTACAACCAGTAGAAATTTTGTGGGAAAACTCCTTAAAATCTTTTCAACAACTCTGGTATCTTCTAGATTTTCTCCATGAGACCTAATTTGATTAACCACCCCAATGACTTGGGTGTAGAATGAATCTACAGATTCATTGTTCTTCATACATATTGTTTCAAAATCTCTTCTCAGCATTTGTAGTTTTGCTGTTTTAACTTTTGCCATGCCTTGATAGGCTGTCTGAAGTATGTCCCATGCTTGTTTGGACTTTGTTGCAGCTGAAATCCTTGGAAAAATACTCTCATGTACAGCTTGAAACAGATAAAATAAAGCCTTTGAATCTTTCTTCCTTGTGTCCTTCAATAAGTCTTTCTCTGCTTGTGTTAAAGCATTGTATGCTACTGCATCTGCTGGCTCTGCAAATCCATTCTCTACTAAATCCCATATATCTTGTGAACTAAATAGTGCTTTCATGGTAATTGACCAGTACTCATAATTCTTCCCATTAAACTGTGGAATTTGTGGGTTTGTCAAGCTTGTGCTTGCTGCCATTTTTGAAATTTACCCAGATAATCTACTTTGATAAAATTGATTCTGATAATCAACTTGCTCTGATACCACGTGAAGGCCCAGAGGCAGAGGAGGAAGTTTCACACACAGTAAATATTAAAACATAAAATATTATTTCCAACACACAGAGCTGCTGCTCGTAATTTTCTGTTTGCTCACATTCACCTTCTTCTCATTCTCCTTTCTTTCCTCTGTTAAAAAAATAAATTACAATTACAAAATATATGTTGCAGGTAAAAAGTCACGTGAAAAAATTCACGGATGAGAGGGAACGAATACAATTTTTCAAAATCACCTAACTAACTTTTCCCCCGTCAAAATACATTTAATACAATGTCCTTTTCATAAAATAAAAACTTAAATATTAATCCCTGGCGGTGGCGGCTTTCTCCATAGTTCCCCGCGGTATCGCGATGGTTAAAAACTTGATTGCGATATTGCGGGCAGCGGTTAGTTGACGGCCCGGTAAACTGCGGCGGTTAAAAATAAAACAAGCTTTTACTGAGTCTCCCGTGATATCGCGATGAATATTTTATTGATTGCGATATAGCGGGCATTGGCTGGAGTGACGTTAGGCGGTTGAGATAAAACAAAAAGACTACGGAAATCTCCCGCGGTATCGCAATGGTTATTTTATTGATTGCGATATAGCGGACAGTGGTTGGCGGGGACGGCGACAGTTAGGGTTAATATTCCAACAACTTTTTCCTTTATTTGTTGTAATACCCCCTCCATTGCTTAACACTCTTCTTTTTTATCAAGTTTGGTGTAAAAACATGGCAGCCCAAAGTAGAAGATTATAAAATATGGAAAGGGGTTGATAAAATATTGTTTTCAAAATCAACTTAATAAAACACATGCATCCATCTCTTTAGCCAATCTAGGTTGAAATTCTTGAAATGGTAAATCTTGTTCTCTAGATCAAAACCCACTTATGCACAAATCGATTTGAGGCCATATAGAGGAGATGTCCTTCCGAAAAACAAGGTGCTGCTTCCAAGAAATTTCAGGAGATTGATTTTAAGTGTACACATGTACCACAATACTACTTATATGTCATCATTACTTCTTTCTGAAAATATTCAGAATTTTCATTTAAAAAAACTAGCGCGAATTCCAGCCAATGCTCTAGCTACAAGATATTCTTTGCAAAGAAAATTTTCGTAATTTTGAAAAGTCAACAATCTAAGGTTGGAACTCCCTCAATATTATGTGGAATATCTATTATGAGCACTGTAGTGAATCCTTCACTACAAGGGATGGATTCTTTCTAACTTGATGAGCAATCAATAAAAATGTCTTACAACATCCATGGGCCTCCCCACTTTCTTTCATTTTGTATTTTTCTGTTGCAGAGCAATTATAATGAAATCCAAAGTCCAAACGAACACACATTGTCTGATGCTCCAGATCAGATCTCATCTAATGGTTCGCAAGAATTTGGAAAAAGGAATAAAAGGCTTACATTGAAAAAGTTCCAACGTAGTGACACGTGGCAGTGCAGGTTGTATTATAAAGATAAAAGTACCTTGTGTTACTATTAGTCGCCCTCACTTCTTCTGTCAGATTAGGTTAAGTTATAACTTAATTGAGGCCACATGGTGTGCTCCCGAGGATTCCCAAACAAGTGAAAGGCTAACTTCTCCAGAGTTAGCATGAACCATCCGATTTGCCAGCAAAATAGTCATTCAATAGCCTGCAGAACACACCATCCTAAGAGGGTCTAGAACACTAGAGTAGCAGTGAGCGCCCTTAGCCACATCCAGAATTCAACTTTCTCGAAGTAGTAAGGCTGAGCATTCATGGTCAACAATTGTGCAATGCCAAGGCAAGAATGTTCCCTAATCTAATCTTCATTGGGGAAATGGGATGACAAAAGGAATGTTCCCTAAATTGATGTACTACAGCAATATGACAAATGGAGTAAATGATACCACAATTATAATCTGTTTCAACTACATTGCAACTTACCTTCTTTGGTTTCAATTATTGTTATTTCCTTTGTCTAAACAGATCACTACATGATTGAGGCCTGCAAGTTAAAAAGAGAAACTTTTGAAAAAAATTGTGTTAAATTTTTATTTGGATCATGTGGTGTGGTCACACACATCAATGCAGATAACATGCGAACATAGTTTTCTCAAAAAATGAAAATCGCTTTTTGATTCTTAGATATCAATAAAGTATATATTTTTCCAACTGAAAATTAAGACAATCAAATATGATTTAACTGATAATGTTGGGTTAGTTTCAATTCATCACGATGGAAGTATGAAAATATACTCAAGATTAGTTTACTAAGTTATATTCATCTTAACTAGGAAAGATGATTGTCGATTACAACAACCATTGCGCGGTATTTCATAATCTGCATCATAAGATGAAGCACACTAAATATGGATACTACAAACTTATTGAAGCTTGCATAGGGTTCTATGAATCTATGCTACTAAAAAATTATGATCGGCTCCTAACCTTGTATGATTAATGTTTTCCAACCAGCATAATCACAAAGGTTAATGATAGTTGCTGACCAGAAGAAACACAAAATAAACAAATGCATCTAGTTATGCTGGACGTATCCTCTAGTCATATTCATTGTGACTGAATGTATCATTTCACTTTGGTTGTCATCAATTAGGAATCTTAGTGTGTTGTCAATATTATATTTTGACAATGCATGTCAAGTTATTATTCTCCTGATAACTTATAAAAAAATTATACATTTGCAAGTGTGAAGGAAACCAATGAAAATTGATATGCTGCAGGGAAAAGATAACCAGAATCAAAATGACTACTATCAAACACTTCAAACAGAGAAATTGTTTTTTCATAGTGACTGATCTTAACTGCAAGTTAATGTGTCATTAAAATCCCGGATTTTCTAATGCCATGAAAGCACAAAGAGCTGACTAAACAAGACACTATTTTTTACTTGGAAAATGAATATTTTTTATAAGAATGGAATGACTCACATGAATTTATTATTTAACACAGGCAGCACAACTTTAATACTTATCAGAAGCAAATAAAGCAGGGTAAGTTTCCTTCGCCTTCAAACAAAAGAATGATAAGTAGCTAACCTCATTGATTCTAGGAAATTTTCTCTGGTGCTTAGATGAATGCAAGTTGAATTCTATTTTCTCTAACTCGACTTCAAGCTCCGCTTCAACACTGGTCATGTTCTCCATTTTTCTGACAGGGTCTCTATTTGACATTCTGTCATCAACCTCGCAGGCCTCGTTTGACAATGCATTAAGAGAAGCATCACTTTGACTTTTTTCTTTATCCAAGGCATGTCGCCAGGTTTCAAAACAATTATGGGTTTCATCAGTGAGGTCTTTCACAGTCCATGAACCTCGCGTCTCTAGCTCTTCCTTTAGGTCCTCAACCAATTCTTCTCTTTGCCTCAGCAAACAGGTAAGCCTCTGCATTTCCCTCCTGCTTGACATGATTGTGGACACTATGCCAATGCCAACTCCAAAACAAACCAAAAGATAGCCTGCAGATGTATCTGTGAAATATAAAGGTTGTAAATTTGTAATCAACCCACAAGTCCAAACATCTATAAAACAACCTTATACTAGCAAAAAATTATGAAGCCAAAACAAGAATTACATTTTCATTAAAGAAAAAGGGGATCAAGACCACATGTTGAAGCTTAAGGAAGAGTAGCAAAGTATAGAGGACAATTCAATGTTCAATTCTTTCTCTTAAGAATTAGGGGGAAAGTGCATCATGCCAAGAGATTCCTTCCACCATATATTCACGTAAGGTAGCAAAGAAGTTACACCTCAATTATGTAATTACTATTTACTATTACTATGTAGAGTAAATGTGAATGTAATTTGTATTCGAATGGTGAATAAAATGTGCTTGCACTTTTATATCAATGCATTATGAATGAACGTTATTTCATTTAATGTTATATGAAAAAATGCATATGTGTGAAGTGGATGGTTATTGAATTAATATTCTAACTATGGAGATGTATTATGTGTAATGCATGTTTTGTGAACAGTTGACTACCACGTGCTTGTGATAGTTGGATGCAGATATATGTTCATTCCTCTAGGCGGAAGGAAAGTATCACTCAGGAGAAGATCTTGGTCGAGTAACCAGTAATGTAACCTATCTGAGCTCTCACACACTCACAGTAGAAAGGTTGAGTCTAGCCATAGTGTTGGGGAAACAATAAGTCATCCTTAGAATGATGTGTTTGCGTTAGTAAGTGTCTTGATTACTGATGAATGCATGCTTGGGTGATGTTTATCTATTTGAGCTTGTGAGTCCTTCCTTGTATTACTATGCTTGATTGTATGGTTGAATAAGTATTTGGGATATATGCATATGTCGGATTTCGTGTACGATGGATATAATGGGATGTCCATACGAGTATGATGACATATGTATAGATATGCATATATTTATATAAATGTTTATTATGATGCTATTGTGAATATAATCACGTGGTCATAATCATTCAGATATTGGATGGATCATTTGAGTATCATGTTTTTTATTTTTATCAAAGTCTGTTCCTACACCCAAGGTCAGTGGAGCAAGAATGGCACACAATTATTGAACCTTTCCTTCCCCTCTACAAAACAGAGTCGAACCTGTGACCACGAGGGAGCAAACCTCAGGCCCTAGCCAACTCCGCTATGTTTCTTGGGTTTTTAAAATTATCTAACCTCAAGGAGGTTAGGGGAAAGTCCATTCCTATACAGCAAGTTAGCGGAGCAGGAATTGGCACAATAATATTGACCCTTTCCTTTCTCACTATGAAGCGGAGTTGAACCTGTGAACTAGAGGGATGCAAACCCCAAGCCCTAGCCAACTCCACTACAAGTGATAGCTCTTAAAAATTATCTAACCTCAAGGAGGTTAGGGGCAAAGTCCATTCCTATACCCCGGGTTAGCGAAGCAGGAACTGGCACAATAATACTGACCCTTTCCTTTCCCACTACAAAACGGAGTCGAACCTATGACCTTGAGGGATGCAAACCCCAAGCCCCAGCCAAATCCACTACAAGTGGTGGAAAATTAAAAATTATCTAACCTCAAGGAGGTTAGAGGCAAAGTCCATTCATATACCCCGGATCAGTAGAGCAGGAACTGGCACAATAATACTGACCCTTGCCTTTCCCACTACAAAGTGGAGTCAAACCTATGACCTCGAGGGATGTAAATCCCAAGCCCCAGCCAACTTCGCTACAAGTGGTGGCTATTTGACTATCATGTTGCTATATATATATATATATCTACACACACACATAAGCGTAAAAGCTTAATAAGAGGAGTGTGTGTATATATATATATTATTATTGTGTGTGATGTTTACTTGTTTGTATTCATTCATGTATCAAATGTATTCATACTTGATTAACTTGGGTTATAAATATATACATATACATATACAAATATATGGGGGATAGCGTTAATGCTATTTATCGACATGCATATATATATACATAGTTGGTAGACTTGTTATATTTTTGGGGAGTCTTGAAAAAATCGTGAGTTTTTTTGCCTGGCGAGTCTTTATGACTTTAACTCAACAAGTCTTTCTTGGTGATTCTTTTCCAAAAACTCACGAGTCTTTATAAAAGACTCGCCAGATACATAAAAAATGAAAAAACACAAAAAAAGAAAAGAAAAGTTTCTGAGTTTTCATCGAGATTTTGTTGACTCTCCAATTTTTGGCTTTGCGAGTTTTTTTCTGGGGCGAGTCTTCCAACTATGTATATATGTATAAGTGCATATATAAATGTATATATTTATAACCATATGCTAATAAGAAAGGGTAACCTGATATGTGTGAACATATTAAATATGTATATGTACGTATATGTGTATGTAGGAATACATGTGTATGTGCTTGATGGTGCAATTGGATGTATATGCATATTTAAGATATATACATAAATACATGTATACGTATGTATACATGAGCATAGAGGAGTATGTATATATCTATATAGTCGATATTATATATGATAATATTACCTTGTATATATATGTGAAGGTAAAGATATATATATGCCGATATTATTGAAGTTCTCTTTGTGTATATATAGGAATACATATATATATACAGGTAAGTGTTAATGTTTATATAGAAGTGTGTATATATATCTATATATATATAATATGTATTATAAATATATATATATCTCTAAATAATTACTTTATTTTTAAACGCTGCTCTATATATATTTACATAGCACAATATATATACACCGAGACCGACTTGTATATATACTATACAAAGAAGTTGAGGCCGATCCACTTAAGCTTATACTTGGGTCGATAAAAGAGAGTGAATGCGTACCTTGTATAGGTGTTCAAGAGGAAAATATGGTGCATTCAAATCTGCTGTGAACACATAGGAATAGTAGGCTGGGTTCAATGCCATAACAATGGTTGACTTGAATGATAAATGCATGGCACATTATTAATACTATGTGCATAAAACTTTAGAAGCTTTATTCAATATTAACTAGTGTATAATGGAGAGATTATAGTGCTGCATATCAAGTGCAATACTGAGCATTCAAAGCTGCAAATAATAGCTCATAGATAAATACGTGGAATGCTTGAGAATAGAAGAAGTAAATAACCATTAAGTCAATTTGAGGATAGAGACTTGGTCGACACCTTGCTATGATATGTCTTTGACTTAGTAAACCATAAGACGCCTTGTCATTTCATAAATATCTGCAACAAGTGAATGCATGCTTTATAATGAACAACAGGTCGATGACAGAGTCAAAATGATAAATGAGTTAAGTTGTCTCATGTGAGACCAAGTCAACATGAGCTATGTGTTGTGTATTTGATAAATGACTGATTCAACAAAGAGGAAATCATGCCAACTCTGTAGGAGAATATTGATGCTTTGGCACCACCTTTGAATCCTATTTTCTATAGATGTCCATTGTGAATGAAAATTGAATTCAATCATGCGTTGAATTGAATTAGTCTCTTATTGTTGTCCATCAACAAGGTCGATCTGTAGCTTTGTTTAGCTGAGTAAGATCTTATATGTGCACCACCTTTTAGCTGAGGATTGTGTGTTGCTACACATGGTAATTGCTGTCAAAACTCATGCCTAAACTGTAGGCTGAGTGGTTTTCAAACTGCTGTATAAATAGTGGAGCAAGTTCACTTGTTTAACATTGTTGTAATTGTGAGAGAGTGAGTTTTGAGTATTTGAGAGAGAATAGTATATTGAGTGAAGTATTTTGTCAACTTGAGAGTTAGAGGTATTGTGTGGCATCACTTGGGAAGTCATAGTCAAGCTAGTTGTTATTTGGGAAAGCTACTTCAAGTAGTCAATCGATTGGATAAGCGATAACAAGCATGAGGATAATTCTCCTTAATTTGTCTTAGCTTTTGAATGATTGTTTCATGAATGCTTTGATTAAGTCTATTGTGAATGTTTGCAATTAGGGGAAAAATAGTATTGCTTTGAAAAGGAATTAGAAGCTATTTTATAATGTTTGAGCAATGCTTGTATGTACTCCATAATAGGAGGATTATGTTTATCATAAGTATTACATACTAGATATGATTAAACATGGGTAGCATAAGGGTTTCTCATAGCTAAGTTATTTGATAGCTAGTGGGTTACTTCTGGGTTGAGAGGTATAGTGAAGCCTAGTGAGTTAGAGCTACTACTTGATTAGTGTCAATGCACACTTAAATACAAAGTTATTGTATTGACAATAGTAGACTCATAGCTTAAACCCTTTTTTCCAAAGAGATTATAGTCTCGAATGGAATCATCTATTGTTGTGATTATTCTTCAATTGAGGTCATTCATTGATGTGGTTATACTCTTAATGAGTACCACTTATTATGTGATAATATATTGAATGGAGTCAGTTATTTAATCTATGGTTATGATAAAGGCTTATGTAGCTATACTCTAGATTATAAAGTTATACTGGGGAGTAGATTTTCTTTGAAGTAAACAAGTTGTTTATGTAAAGATAAGTTCATATGTTATGTTGGCATTTAAATTCTCACCTTTGGAATACGAATTTGAAATGGACAGCTATACACAGATAAACTGCTCTTCAAATTAGGAGGGGAAGCTCCCTCTTGCTGATGTTGTGAAAGAAGGTTTAATTAAATCTAATTTGCCTATATTTTTGGTTCAGCTAAGAGCACAAGGTTTATAAAACTCAAGCGTCGTAGCTGAGATTTTCTAATTTAGAACTTCAACTATGACTAACCTACGCTAAAGATGTTTCTAATTTCTCAAGTAATCGCAGAGCAAGAGAATTAGAAATAATTTTTTTTGATTCTCTGACAAAATACTTAGATAAACTCTCCTTCCAGCGTACATCTACTTACTTTCAATGCAAGCTAAAATTAAAGATCATATAAGCATAACACAATAAATGGAAACTTGAGACATTATATCAGGGCAAAATAGGCACAAGACTTTATTTTTCAAATCTTTGGAACAAAGATTACAATAAACACATGCATAGAACAAGAACTTGCAGCTAAAAGAGACTTGTAAACTTGTTCTTACACAAAGTGACCAACTACATGACAACAACTTGAAGGAAAAATAAGCTCAGCAATTTGTTATCACAAGTACGGTTCCCAAAATAAATGAGCAAGATTGCTCTTATTTATAGACAAGTAGAGGAGTAGGGAACCCTAAAATCTCCTTGCTTTTACAACTAGGGCTTGCTCAGCATGCAAGCTTTATTTCTAAAACTAAAAGAAGACAATGTCTAACCACCTAAGCAAGCAGGAAAAAAGGAAGTGCCAACTATTACATTTTATCTTTTTTCTCTTCTACAAAGAATAGATAAGAATTGTTCTAAGAATAGAAAGAAAGTGGAAAGAAAGCTGCTTTAAATCTCAATCACATCCGCTAAAAATTTAGAAACTATGTCTCTGTCAGGTGCATCAATGCTATGAATAGAAATTTTTTTCTTTTCAAGGATATCTTCACCATTTGCAATCGATCTCAAAAAATCTTCGACCTCATTGGCCACTTTCTCGAATCTTGCTGACATCATGGAAATTTGACTCATGCTACCATCACTGCCATAGACAACACTCTGAAACTGGGCTTGCAATTCATCAAGTCTGACATAGGAACCATCATCACGATGACAACGAGCAAGGATCTCTATGATAAACTCATTTATGAATAGAAAATCCTCAACCACCCTTTGCCTATATTAATAAACTCCTCGGTTATCCTCTCATAGGTTCTCACCTTGAAGATGTGACACTCTTTTCATGCAAGGATTTTTCTCTTGTGTTCTTTGGAAACTATTGAGCCATAAGCTGTATCCAAATCCGTAATGATGATTTCATGCCTAGGATTCACCTCTACCATTGATTGCTCAAACCTTTGCAGTCCTTGATGTAATTTATGAGCGTTATTCCTTAGCTGAAACATCTGTGCCAATATTTCTTTGCCTATGATGATGAATCCTTCAATCCATTCTTGAGTTTGTTTCCCACATATTACCAACTGTCTCAACTGATGATGATTAGCTGGTGTCTTTAGAACTTGGGGCAGCAATTGTGTGGCTTGTGAAGTGCCATGAACAAGGTTTGAAATGTAAAGCCTGAGTTTCCACATTTCAGCCTTGAGGGTTGCCTTGTCTTCTCCATCTTTTAGCACTCTTTCTTGAAGACTCTCGGATGCAACTTTGAATAAACTAACCTCTGTATGCCTAGTGCTCTTGCCAAGATTGGCCTTAACCATTACAAATTCATCTACACATACTTCATCTTTGTTTCTATCTTCAGGAGGTATAGCTGTCTCCATGATCATCTCCCCATCAGGGTTTCTCTCGAAATGAACTTGTTTCTTTTCTTTCTTCTTAGGTTCCTCTTGATATATGTTGTCAAGATCATCAAAATTTAATTGATATGAAGGTCTTCTCCTTTTCCCTCCCAAGGAGCTCTCAAGCCAAGATGTGGTATCTCTACTAACTTCCTTGGGAGGTTCAACTGCAACTTCTTCATCTTCCTCATCCTCTATATCAATATGAATTGGCGAAGACCTTGGTAATGGTGTATGACCCTGTGACATAGGCACAACTTTTTCCTTTTGAGGTATGGACACTTCTAGAGGAGCTTCTGCTTCAACTGTTGGCTGCTCCTCTATGATTATGTTTGAAAATTCCAACCTTCTTCTTACATTCTTTGTTGACCTGCTGCCCTTTACACCTTCTTGAGACTGACCTACACCTTTCCCCTTTGATTGTGCTTCCGAAGAAGAGGGAAGTGATGATTGTACCCTTGGCAGCTTTGTTGCTGGAATGGATTTCTTCCTTTTGAGGGCTAGGAAAACCTTCTTGTGCTCGATGCCTTGTCTTTTCCTTTCTTCAACTAAGAGGGACTCTTTGTTGGCCTAATTGACTTGTGGAAGAGGTTGCTCTTCAATGCACTTTCGAGTGTACATTGGGAGAAGTACATCTTCATCATCATATAATAATCCCTCGATATCCTCTGACAAGAAGTCTTTCATTTGATGAACAACGGGCTTGTTGTAACTACACCTCCGCACCTCGAACTCATCTCTACAATTGGCCCAGAAATATTCAAGAGTGGGAAAATGAGTATAGTTCTTCTCAAGTCAGGCAACAAAGATGCCATGAGGGTCATATGATCGTCTCTTGTTGTATGGCTTGAGACCAAGTGTTGCCAACTCATCACCCATGGACTTAGCATCTATTGCTGATCTGCATGTATAAATTCCTAGCCCAAATGGAAAATTGAAGACAGGCTTCTTTCTATTCCTCAAGATTGTGTGGACATCATGCGCTTGCCTTAGGAATTCCATGAAAACAACTTCATCTAATGGGTACCTTGACAACATAAGTGGAGCACTAGAGAAGCTGTAGACTCTGAGGTAGGTGAATATAGGAAATTGTATAAACCAATCTTCCCACTCTGCTATTGCTTCCTTGATAGTCGATGAAATGTGGACGTGCAACTCATTATCCAAGTCTTGATGTGCATTAGGAAAGCCTCATTCACCCTTTTGTAATGGTGTAATGATTTCGTGAACTCTAGCTGAGGGTAGTAGTTGTAGATATGCTGCACATTCAGGGACCCATCAGTGTTCAACCCTTTGAATTGGCCCTGGAAGGCCTCTAGGTAGACTAGGTAGGAGACCATGTGGAATTCATGAATTTGGAAGTATTCTGTTATTTGTTGATGGAGGCTGTCACTGATTAAGGTTTCCCAATCATAGAACTCAATCTTCTTCATGATGTGAGGTATAACATAGAACATCTAGGGTTGGAATTTCGTAGAATTCTCTTGACTGGTGACCCTGTTGAGCAAGATGATCATGATAGCAATTTCATCTTTGAATTCCCCTCGCCCAATGTTCTTTGGAAAAGTCTTATGTTTTTCCTTCATCCACTTCTGTGCAATCTTATTGTTGTATTTGTCCTTGTGCATATCCCATATTCTTTCACATTCTTCTTTAGAGATAGTTACACTCTCAACCCATGGTGTTATTGAGAAGCATTTCTCAATCATGTCAGGTTTCAAATTGTAAATCACTCTGCCATCTATTGACTGAATCTCCTGTGTCGCTGAATTGTAATACTTGATACAAGCAATTACAAACTTCAAACTCTACATTGAAATAGGAATGGATGCTACCGTGAGAAGTCCAGAGTGCCCTAGGTTTCTAATTGCATTGTTACTCGCATTCTCCAAAACACATAAGTCGAACACCAACTTGATGTGATGAAGTCAGTCTCAGCTGTTTTGATGAAGTTGTGATATAGTATTGACTTGGTCTTGAAATCATTGGGAGTGTATTCCATTATGAAAACCTTGAAGATTGCCTATAAACTTGCCTATATTCAAACAAATTCTACACACTTTCTAAATTTAGAATGCTGCTTTTTCTTCCTTAAACGGACAAAAATTTTGAAATTTTTCTGAGATATGGATTTTGTTCAAAATTTCGTTACAAGACAACCTAGATCGTCCGCTTTTGAAAATTTTGAGTGTAGTCTGAAAGAGTAGCAAACCCTAATTTCTTCAAATTTTTACAAAAAAGTTGGCATCTGGGTTTTGTTCAGAAACACAATTGAAATGAACCCAGTTGATTAGATTTGCAAAATATTGAGGGTTGAGTGAAAAAGCAACAAACCCTAGAATCTGAAATTTTCTTGAAAAAAAAGCTGTGATCTGGGTTTTCTTTAGAAGAATGTTTTAAGAGGACCTAGATGATCAAAACTTGAAAATTTTGATGATTTCACTGACATGTAAGGAAAAAGCAGCTACTGCAACTTGAAAAATTTCTTCAAAAATTGTTTAGAAAGATAAGTTGAGAAGACCTAGATTGCTGAAAATTAAAAACTTTGACCTTCTCCTTCAAAAATTTGATGTTCTGAATGAAAAAAAGCATGAAAAAGCAAGCTCCTTTGTTGCTGGTTTGAAAATTGATGAAGAACTTTGAAAAATCAGCAAGCTTGAGCTCTCAAATCTTGAAAAGAAAAATTCCCCAATTGCTACTCCTCTTCAACTTGGACACCACCTGCAAAGAACGATGAAAGTTAAATGGCAAAGACATCTTAAATAGTCTTTAGGCTTGAGATAACTCTGCTTTCTTTTACTTTAATCCTCCAAACGCTAAAATCTTCTTGTGCATTGAACATAGACATTTTTCCTTCATCTTGAAATTTTGAAAATTTTGGCTAAGGCATGATATTTTGGGTGCCCTTCTTGGCTGGAGGTGCCAACTTTCTCTAGACTGTCATTTTTTCAAAGTTTTCAACTTTTTCTCAATTTTGTACCCTAGTTTGAATTCAATCTTTGGCCTCCATATTGATCCGGTGGATGAGCTGAATGATTCTTCGTGGAGCCTGATTAAATCTAAGAAGATTGTTTTGGAAGAAACTCTAGCCAAAACTTTGCTTTGACCCTCAAAATCATGGGCTCCCATCTCCTCTTGGGGCGCCCAACCTTCTCAGTGATAGCCATTTTTGTGTTCTTCAAGTTTTCTTCATTTCCCTTTGATCTTCTGATAAATTTTTGATTCTGGGAGTTAGACTGATCGGATCACCTAGCTGACTGCTCTGTTGGATAGCTTGGAAGAATTTGACTAGATGATCTTGGAGATTGCAACTGTTGAAACTTCCATTTGAGGCCTCAAAACCCTAGGTGCCTATCTTCTCCAGGGGTGCCCATGTTCACCACACTTAACCATTTTTACATTTTTCAGGTTTCAAGCTTATCTCCTCTCTTTCAAATGATCTTTCCATTTTGGATGATCCAAAGCTCCAATACATTGACAACTGGACTCGTCAGATAGCTTGAAGGATTTTGAGAGGGGTCTTTTGGGAGTTACATATTGAAAAAAGTTGATTTGAGGCATCAAAAGCTTGGGTGCCCCTAGCTAGCTAGGGCACCCAACTTTACCGGAGTTAGAATATTTTCTGTATTTTTCACCTTGATTTTGACTTTTGATATTTAGTTCTTGTTTCTCCCCCTATTCAGCCTTCGACATCTGATGACTACCAACTCTGATTGACTTGTTGATGATTCCGTTGGAAAGCTTGTTCGAATATGAAGAAGACATGTTGGAGGTTCCACTGGTGAATTCATCTGTTTAAGCCCTCATAATGTAGGGCGCCTATCTCCTTCTGGGGCACCCAACTCCTCCAGACTTGGCCATTTTTGCTTGAATTTCATCTTCAAACTTGAACCTTTATTTTATACCTTTAGCTTGATCTAGATTTTCCGGTGATTGACGAGTCTGATGATCTGACGAAGACAACCGTAGTGAAGCTGACCGAATCCTGGAGAGATTGAGCTCATTTGCAAACCCTAACTGCCGAGTTTGGCCTCCCAAAAGACTGGGCACCCAAAGTTCCTAGACTTAGAAATTTTTTAGTGATTTTCATAGTTTGCTTTCTGTCTCTTGGTTGAAACTCCTCCATTCGATCTTGAATTTCAGATGACTGGTTGATCTGATGATTGTGATGTCAAACTCACTGCAGAGCTTAGGGGAAATTGAACAACCTTTCCTGGGAGCACGAACCCTTATTCGTCCATCTGATGCCTTGAAAAGTTGGGTGCCTAGACTGAGCTGGGGCGCTTGGAGTCTCCAGTGTTAGCCAAAATTTTACATTTTTCATCTTTCTCAACTTCCTTTCTCCATTCTTTGTTCTGCATGCACATCCAGTGTTTGAATGTTTAGATCTGACACTTGGTAGCTGATTGACCTCCATAGATGACTTTAGAGCTACCAAAATAGTTTTTGAAATTGAAAAAGTAGATTAGACCCACTAGGGAAAAACTAATCCTTTTGTGATTTTGACTGCACCAACTTGATGTGGAAGTATTTTGAGCCAATCAAAATCAGTTTGAACCCTAACAAACAAACTTTCTATTTTTAGAAAATTTTGTCAGTATCCGTTTTGAAAGAATCCCAGAAAAACCTCGAAAAAGTTACTATTTTTGATAAATTTCTAAAAATAATAGTTTCCTAAATAGTAGGGATGAAAAATTGAGATCTAGGTTTTGTAGAATTGGTCGCTTTGAGCAGACCCAAATCGTCATATTTTGAAAATTTTGAGTTTTTACCCCTCATGCAAGACATGCAAACCCCAATTTTGACCTTTTTGACAAATTTGACAAGACTTTTACTCATTTCTTCAAAATGTCTAAGTGTAGAAAAATTTTTAATTTGGGGTACAACATGTTATACCTAGGATAAGAATGTCCATTGAGAGGGTATCTTATGCTTAGGCTTGATTGGTAGAGGTACCATAGACTTGTGCGAAAAGGTGATAGATAAATCTTGGGGTTTAAGCTTACCCATGGGAGGGATTACATATGCATAGATATAATGGCCTTAAGTCAAAATGAGCTTAACAAGTGTAAGTGAATTGTAGACCTTCACTCGAAGTACTGAGTGAGAACACTTTGGCCAAAGTAGTGTGATTGCCTAGGGCTCCACTATCAGTTCACTATGTCTGGACATTTAATGTATGATAGTTACTTTGTGTAGGGTTATAAAACCTAGTCATGTAGGGCACAACACTAAGCTCAGTGTGGTTTTTCGTACGAGGTTACCCAACCAATCTCTTCGTCGAAGGGTAGGTCCATATATCATTGATAGATGTGCGGGGGACCGCATATGAGTCTGTGGTTGGTGGAAAAGCGCTTGAGTGATGCTTCTCCTCCTCAACAGTCGACATAATCGAAGGTTTTGAAAGGCACATTCTTGGACCATCTATATCTATTACCAGTTGAAGCTCATAGGAGCTATGTATGTATCTTGTAACCATTTACATGGAAGATTGTAATCATGAATGACATACTTGAGTTCATTCAATATGATATCTATGTTTTGAGAAGATTTGTAAAATTACATTGGAATGCAATGACAATATGGGATTAATGTTATTTCAATTATGCATGTAATTTACATTATGGGAAGAAAAACAATTATTGCTATGTTTTGGCATCATGGTTTATCACTTGCGGTGAAAACATTGGAAATTTTACTATGAAGAACACCAGGGTTGTTACAAAAGATGGGAAACCGTTAAAAGTAAAAATGTCTCAAATCAACAACTTCAAAATTTTAACAGTGAGACACTTTCTTTTTGTCATACATTGTATTGGATAGCAACAGATGAATACATTTATAATATGATCATGTCAAATGAACAACTTCAAAATTTCCACAATGAAAGGAATGACAATTGAATTAGTTTTCTTTACAATTACAACAAAAAGGATTTTACTCCCAAAGATAAATAAAATGTCAAAAATCTACAATTGGTCCTTCAACACCCTCCCTAGGAGATGATAAGCTAGTATCATTCAAATTTTTCTGTCCTCCATACATCTCTCCTCCTTGTACATTATTGGTTGGTCAGGTTTATCATTGTAGTTAGTGTACACTGTCTATTATTATGCTTCGATAATATTGGTTATTCAACTATGTATTAATTGGTTGTCAGCTTCAGATAGTTATAAGCGTCAGTTGGTTGACGATTGTGTTCTTCTTGGCAACCGTTGGGTCCTTTGAATACATTGTGTATCGTCAAGGAGAGTACCATGATCTTTTCAGATCGACTCTGATCCTTTGCTAACCATCTCTTGTCTTCTTCTATGATAATTTCAAGTGTGAATAAAGATATATTTTATGCATATATCTTGTATGTATTGTCATCTCCATTATTAATTCATTTAATAGAGCAACAAACAATCATACCATTGTTAATGTGCATCTCATGTGATCATCTTGATTGGAGTAGTGTAAGTTCTACTCCATTTTCATGAATGTTAAAGTGGGTTGTTAATGGTGTTTGAGAATTTTTTTAAAATACTGTGGAATTTCATAAACTGGGACCATTTTGTGAAATTTAATTAGGATTTGGATGTCATTTTCTGATTAAAACATTTGTACCTAGGTGGTTGATGTAGTCGGCAATATATAAATAAATAATATTGCATTCAACAAAAAGTAGTTAAAACATATGTTGTAATTGGGAATTAGTCCCTGACAGTTGGTTAGTTGTACAAGGTAGTTGCCAATAGATGGTGTCCTCAACTAGCATCAGCTGACTATATATTTCATGTTTCATTTGTAGTAGGGGACCACACATATTTTGTATGATGTACTTAATGGGTACATCCAATGAATGAAGAAAACATATTTTGTGCATGTGCATTGATGAGTAATTGATATGTTTATTACAGTTGTTATATATTCTCGTTTACTTTGTGTTAATTGGTCAAGTAGCATAAGTGAATAAACAGTTAAGTAATTTCGATCAAACTAGCATTAATGAGATGCTTGTGTGCCTATCTTGATTGCGGTGTATAAAACATAATCATATCATTCTTGGTTTGCACATTTCAGATTAACTCCACTTCAGGCATGTTGGAGTGAGTTGTTAATGGTGCTTGGTGAAGTTTAAATATGACATTGGTTTTTCGTTAAGTGGAGCTTAAATTATTGTTGCATGTCAGGATTGTCATGTGGAGTTCATATGCTATGCAAAAAGCATCTTTCAAATAGCTAAATGCTTAACCAGCTTCTGAACTTGCTCGAGTAGCTTCTGGACTCAAATTATTGTTGCATGTCAGGACTGTCATGTGGAGTTCAGATGCTATGCAAAAAGCATCTTTCAAACAGCTAAATGCTTAACCAGCTTTTGAACTTGCTTGAGCAGCTTCTGAACTCCACATGAGATTTTTTGGATGAATAAGTTGATGAAGGGTATGAGCAACATGTGAATAATTATTAATAAACTTTCCACTAAAGTTCATGCCTCCTAGAAAACTCTTAAACTATGAATATTGCATGGAGTGGGATACTCTGAAGGAACTAGACTTTATTTGGTTCTTCATGTGTACCCTACTCATCAATGAGGAAGCTCAAATAATTAACAAAAAAAATTGTGAAAGACTTATTTGCATCAGCTTGGAGTTGGTCTTCACAAATGTGACAATCCACCCTAGTTTTTTTATTACAATATAGAAATGCATATGTAATGCTTCCACACATTTTGATCACCGAGCTCCCAAAGCGGGCAAGGCGAGAGCATGCGATGCTTCAACCACACACTATATATAATGCATGCAACAAAACGATGGAAACAAGCCAACCAGAATATATAGGCAGCTAAGCCAACCTAATTAACACCTTTTCAGCAGACTATGTAAAATGATACATAGATGGAAGAGCTAGCCTTATCAACACCTCTTTGGTGGATTGTGTGAATGTAGTGCAAGCCACTGGAAAAATAACTATGTTTGACTTAGACCAAAATGGTCGATGATGCTAGCTTGTTCAATGCCAAAACGGGCTAAATGATATGCTATAATGATTGGCAGTAAACCATCCAATACTACAATATGATATGCATGCAAATGATGGCCCTTCTGCAGTACTACCATCCAAGGTTTACAAATAGTTAATAAATGCATCACAAAACAATATGATATGAGATATACTATAGAAATAGGTCTGATATATTATTCTAATTTCCAATGAGACTTCTGCAATCATCAAAAACAGTCCATAAATCATGTAATACAAGACCCACAATGACTATACCATGAAACCAATTGATGTATACCTCTTAAGGATGATGAATGTAGCTGATAATGATCTGGAAGCACATTGAACTGCTATTACTACTATCAAAACAGAGCTAAAGCACATTGAAATCACACCCAAATCACTTTAGAATGCTGAATTTGAGCTACCGATATGCGACCCCAAACACACCCAACTTGACTTAATGCTGCAAACACACTCCAACACCAACAAAACTCACCCACATTGACCTAATGCTGCGAACACACTCCAACACCCACAAACTCACCCAAATACACTGAAAGGAATATTATATCAGATTTATAAATATAATCAGACATGAACAGGTCTGAAACAAAGATATAATGCTACTAGTACAACAAGTATAGCAGGTACAAATGCCATAAAAAACTCACCAAAATCACCAATGTTCACTTTTTTATGGATTGGCCTTTCAAACCTCAAACATCCTCTTGGAACATGTTAAAATATTCATCAAAATTGCATCAGTAGCATTTAGCACTCAAAACTTCCTCAAAATACATCAAACATCTTTCTTATGAACAACAAATTAGAAAAAGACTTAGCTGGTGATTTTTGGATGAAATCACTCAACTAGCTAGGAGGTTTTTCATCTTCGAAACTGGATTCACCAAAGAGTTTCATCCTTAAGCAAATAGAGGATGGAACTTTCAGGGTGAATACATCACAAATAAGGTATGGGAACACTTGGTCCTTTAACAAAAAATAAAGCATGCCACTCCTAAAAGATATGTCAGAGTTGTTGAAAAGCTATAACAAGGAGATGCCAGATGAAGCCAAAAAGAAAAAGGATGCTATTAGGTGTCATGTCAATGAGGGACCTGAATTTTCTATTGAGGAGGTTAGATCAAATGATAGTTTATCTGATCTTGCACCTATAGTAGGGTGGGGAGACATAGATGACTTTAGCGAAAGCATGAACTTTTGAAAAGTATCTCTTATGCATATATTACATTTTAAATCAGTAACACCTTGATATAGACAGTAACAACTATGTAGAAATTGTGATATTATTTTGATATAAACAGTGGTATATAAGGAAAAGAGGCATATAAGGAAAAGAGGCATAGAGACAACATACAAATCTATCCTTTTGTATAAGCTGTGACATATGTAATGTTTAAACTATCTTCAATATTAAAAAAATAGTTTTCTTCAAGTTTGAAGTTTGAATTATCATTTTATATGTCTAATTCTCTAACTTTACCTCAATTGGTTGACATTTCATCTTTGTTTGAGTGGAATTGAAGTACACACTCCTTTATCCACTACTAACACAACCAATTGGCATCACAAATGTTGAGGAGTTAGTGCACTTGCATTCCAACTTGAACTTTCTTTAACACAAACAAAATGCCTATAAGGAAGAGGCAACAAATTTGTGGAATGTAGAACCAAAGCAAGCCAACTTGGATATTACCGTTGTCTAACAATCTGCATTTTTGAGACAGATAGCCAACATACTTTTAGTATGAGTGCCAATGGCACTCCTTGTGGTTCTTCTCATCTACCTACATCAGTTGATGATGATGATGGTCTTTATGAAATCCCAAGTGATGCTGATTGTTGATTTTATTATTTTAATATTGAACAATGAATATTCATCATGAAATTTATGTTCCAAAAATTGATCTCGAAGTGGTCTTTTAATTTTTTCTAGTACTTTTGTTTAGTATGTACACATTTTGTAATATTATTAACTTAGTTCAGTTTTTAGGCTGCAAATGATTTATGATATTGTTTTTTATGATATGATTTAAAGTAGTACAACATATCAGCCCTCCACTCGTGGAATGACCAATCTCCTTACAAGAATACCCATTCTCCCTGAATAGTAACTCGAAGTTCATATGGTGTACATCCTCTAGGGTGATAGTCATCTCCCCTATCGGAAGATGAAATGTGCATGTGTCTATGTCATAGTGCTCACAGAGCGCCATTAGCATCGCATCATGTTACCTCATGGGGGGCATGAGGTACACCTAGTAGATCCATATGGAATGAAGGCTGCTCTACCTCCTCTGCTGACATGGATGGTGCTAAATCTCTCAAAAAACTCAACTGTCTACCTCCCAGATCCTGACACGAACGGGTAGGTACCTATTAAAACATAAAATATGATCTAATATCTATAATTTTTACATTAATCATCATGCAAGTGTGTTAAAGATGTTCTAGTGTGCTTTCCTAAAGTCCCTATACACTTTACAACCCTTTTGGGACACTTCGCAAAGAAACGAGACACTTCACAAAGAAAAGGGACACTTTGCAGAAGAAATGTGACACTTTGCGAACAAAAGGGGACACTTTGCAAACTTTTTTTCAAGATCCTAAACTAATCCATATATCCATCAAAAATAATCACATCACTGTATAAACACTAAGCGAAAGTTGTAGAATTGACTCACCTCGTGATGCCACTCCCCGCGTGCCACCTAGTCTCGAAGCACATCCAATCTCACAGGTTCATACCCTTGTCTACTCAACATTTTCTCCTTCTCTATCATCACTCAAGCTACACAAAGGTAAAATGATAAAAGTATGTGACCATTTACTTTACTTCTTTACTTTTATGTTCAAAATTAGGACTTTTTACTCCATTAGGGTTAAAAAGTGCTTTTTTTCTTCAAATTAACATAACGAGAGCTAGTGATCTTCATTTTTGATGTTGTTTGTTGCATTGGAATTGAGATTTCCACCTCGACATCCTTACTTGTCCATTATTATGAGGCATGGTACTTGGAAATTCCTTACGATGTGATTGATCCTATTCGATGTAGCTAGAATGCTACCTTGATTCCACCTCCATAAAAGCAAGAAAAATCAAGGGGGGCATATATCTACCCTCGAATTTGATTCTTAGAAGTTACATAAAAGGATTTTCAAACAAATAACAGATTTTTGTTGTAGAATGCGGATCCTAATGTTTTGTTTTTATAGATAACTACACTAGGCGCTTCATTCTCTCATCATTTGAACAAGTATCCTTTTATGTAATAAAGTGTATTGTTAAGAGTCATTTAGCTTACATATGCATGTAGAGTCATATGGGCACTAAAGTGAGTCCCATCTTGTGGGACCCTTGCATTGGGACCCATTCACCTAGAGGGAGTCCCATTTTGGGAAAATGAGTCCCATCTTGTGGGAATTTCAAAATTTCAATTTTCACCAGGCATATCACCGACTTAATTCAAATTTTCAGTGGATGTTGGCCTCTTAGGTCTAAATAATAGGAAATTAGGTGTTGATGTCTATAAATACACATTTTAAGGTCATTTTTCATAATCTTTAGTCATTCTTACAAGAAAAATTTAAAAGTCAAGTGTTGAATATCTTCCACAAGAAGATTCATCAATCTTTCTACAACAAAGTTGAAGCTTTGGGATAGCAAGCTAGGGTTTTTGCAAGTATTCTAGCTCACTTCTCATTCAAGATCTTTCATTACAAGGTGTTGATCATGGATGCCTATGGAGAATCATGGAGAAATCTAGGTTGAGGAGATGCAACTAGCCATCAAATCAAGCCTAAAGATTTGTTTTCAAAGTGATTCCATCTTCCATTTTCAATCTATCTCCAAATTTAAGGTTTGCATGTCATTTATTCCAATTTAAAATTTTGTAAGGTTTCTTGTATTGAAGTATTGAATCATTCAAGTTCCTTTAAACAATCTTATTCTAGCACATTAGAATAGGGTTTTGCATTACATTAGATTTTCCTAGTCTTAGACACACTTAGGGCTAGGGTTTTTTGTAGATTTTATCATCTTTCCAAGGCTTAATTACCAACTAGGGGTTTGACCAAGGAAAACCCCCCATTAGAAAACAAATTATATTCTATTTTACAGATGTTTTCGAAGATTCAGATCCAGGAATCAGTTTGGAAGTGCAGTGCAGGTGATAAAGTACAAATTTGTAGTTTCTATTTTTGGAAAACAAAAAGTGGACTAATTCACAACTAATGGTGAATAAGTCCTACTAAAGGTGTTTATCAGGATAGAATGTAGATTCCAGTACCCTTTTGGTAGAAACAAAATTCTGGGCAGAAACCCCAATTTGGGACTAATTCACTCAAGTTGGTGAATAAGTCCTAGATAGTCAAAAAGTCAACATTTTCAAAATTTCAGAGTTATTTCCAGATCTTCAGAGTTTCTAGGTGCCTAATATTTATCCTCTATTGTTCTTGTTTTGTTATATTTTCATTTCTAGGACTTCTTTTAGATCTTTTGTATTTGTTTGCATATCACGCTGTGTTTTCAAACACTTCATATTTCTTAGGTTTTTGCATAATAATCAATTCATTTTATCAATTTGTTGCATCTAGGACATTGAATTTAGGCATATTTTCATTGTAATTACATTATTTTGAGTGAATCACTTAGATTTTTGGGTCTATCTCTCTCCTTTAGGTGAAAAACCCTAATTGAGCAAGAGAGTCATAACATCCAAAAATCTATAGTTCACATGGCCATTTTAATGTATTATTGTATTTATTTGTATTATTTAATTACCTACATTATCATGTCATCATTTAGGACCCACTAGCTTGGTGACATCCCCGTTAGTGGTGACTAGACAACACATCATCTTCCCAAGTGGAGGTAGGCATGCCACTCTAGAATCTTGGACCTATGAAATTTATGACAAATTATGACATATTTTATGATGCGTAATAAGACATATTTGTGCATGGAGAAAGTTGGAACCTAAGTTGGGTTGTGATAGGTTGTAAGATAATCAAGTATTCTTGGTCAGTTAACAGATTCTCTTACAACTGTAAGATGTGTAAGGCATTTATCATAACCTATTTTTAGCATATTCTAGGAACCCAATTTTTAGGAGGGAATTTTGCATGTAATGAAAGGTATAATGGGTGTAAGGGAATATTGTACAAGTTTCCACATCTTGTGTATGGCATGGGAGATTGAGCCATGTGGATTTGGATGCTCCTCTCCTTCTATCTTAGCTTGCATCTATGTATATATTAGATGCCTTGCATTGTAGAATGCATAGTTCATTTGCAGGTATCAAAGTGTTATCAGATTGACTCCAAAATAGGTGTTAATTTTGGAATTATTATTGAAGAATATTTGTACTTGGAGTTGGATTGTAATCTTTATTCATCATAATACAAAAGTACTATTCTTTTTGAGGGTGGGGTTTTTTTACCTAGAATGCTTTTCCCCACGTATATCTAGTGTCATTGTTTTTGATATAGTAAGCAACATGGGTGTTCTAATCTTTACACAGAGAGCCCCTAGGGCCAAAAAGGATCAAGACAATTTTTTTTTTTTTAAACTAAGCCAAAAAACAGACACAATGGACCAACAGCTGATAGACAACCAACACAACAACAACAAATTAACTAGCATTTTCCCAGTTCTGAGAAAGGAGATTAACAACATCATCCCCAACCCATTCCTGGCCTTCTTCAACATTCTTATTATCCATTTTTTCCTTCATCACAACAGAGAGGGTGTTGGAAACATAGTGGGCCAACTTGACTATGAAGTGGGTCAAGCCACTGAATTTCTTGTCCATCTTTCCCATTCTTTCCTACAACACATAGAGCTCTTTCCCATAATCCACAGTCTTCTCAATATTGTCACACTCCACATCTAGAGGGTCCAAGGACTAGGAGGCTGAATTCTCTTTATGCACATGGCTAGAATTAGGAAAGGTGTGGGGCCCTCCAACATACTCCTCCTCACCATCCCCAGACACCTCATCCCTGCAACCTTTGTTGTCAGACCACTCCTCATTCATATCCAAGTCATTAACCTACACTTTCTTGATATTTTTAGCCAACCTACTAGACCTCGTGATGCTGGGATTTTCACCACCAGTCACCATAGTAGCAACAATCATTGTGTCCCCCTTCGAGTCCCTACCCACAACATTATTTCCTCTACTATCCATGGTTGGAGGCTCCATCAAACCCTTCCCATCATCCTTAATTTTCTTTTTAGGTTTGCCAACAGACTTGGTAGGGGCTAACTTAAGCTCATAGAGACTAGCCGCAACACTAGTCTGGGAAATCCCCATACTCCCTTTAAGCTTCTTGGCAGCATGTTTAGGCTTATGAGTTTCAGCAGTAACAGGAGGAGTTTTCCAGATGGGACCTTTTGACTCAGTGGGGGAGATATTGGCAACAACCGGGGGAACAATTTCCTCAACACAGATAGCAGAAATGGGTTTGGGTGGGAATAATGCAAGATGGAAATGGTAGAGCCTCAAAATGAGGCCTTGGTGGAGTGGAAGGGGAGGAGTATCCTTGGGGTTTAGGCTAGCTATCTCAATACACTTTTCAATAGAGCTTTCTAAATCCTTAAGCATGAAAAAAGGAAAGCTTAACAAAATTTTTTGTTAGAGGTGATTTAAAAGAGGGAAGTGATAGAAATAGTAGGTTATCTACCTTCAAGGCTCACATACTTCATTAGGGCGAGGAAGACTTGGTCCCAAGGTTGCAGAAGATCCTCTCTCTCAAACTCCAACTAGTTATGAACTGATTTCTCATTTCCCACAAAGAAAACATTCATACTTTTGTTATCTTGGGACTTAGTATGCTTCAGGTACTTCTTACCAGTAAATAGTAGCCTCTCCGCTTGTGTAATCACCTCCTTGTTAAATTCAAAGGAAATACCACCCATAGTTACCCTTTTATATTTCCAAGAATTTTCAAATTGCGTAGAAAGACTAGGCTCATGACCCACCAAAATTTCCATCAAAGGTGCCAACCCACCTTCAAAACAAATGTGCCACACCAAGAGATCCTTGCAAAATTTTCCATAGTTGTCGGGCTCTGTTCACACCCTATTTCCACCCATAATGCCACTCTACACACAAAAGAACCAAAAAACCTGTGAGAGCAAAAGGTTAGAGGAAATGGTTAAGTAATAGGTCACTCGCACACTTAAGATTTTAAGCCAAACGATGCAGCCTTGGGAAATCAATGTTATGTAAAAAACACACGCTTGAGGAGCTAAATCCCTAAAGGAAATCTTGGTGATCTCATTAATGAAAATCTTCAAAAACTCATGGATAGCTAAGCAAGACATGATGGGAATGGAAGGTTTTCCTTCCACGTTGTTATTGCACAAAAACCAAAGTAAGATGGCCATGGGGCCAAATTTAGATAAACCTAAGATATCAACTTTTAGAAGAGGAGGTAAACTAGAGGAATGGATAGGACCAACTAAAATATTTTCCTCATAATTATTGGTCACATCAAAATTAAAATAAAAAACTTCATGGATATACGAAGGCTTAGCGCAATCCCCAAAAGGAGATTACATAAGGTACAACCCAGCTTAGCCTTAATCATAAAGTAATCTCCATAATTCCTCATGATGGCATTTTTAAAAATAGACTCCACCTCATTATTCAAAATTTTCCACTTGTAAGACACCTCAAAATTAACACCCATCCACATAGCCATAAGACAAGAATGTGGACCCCCTAAAAGGCCCATAAAATAACATAATTAGTTATCATGGATCAAGTAAGGGATTTGTTGCTTCAGGATTAAACCTTGAATACCTGGTAGTAGGTTCCCAAAATTACACCAACACTTAGAAATTTTCCAATGTGTGCCAAAGTTAGCTAAGGCATCAACCACTTGGTTACCCTCCCAATAAATGTGGGTAGCAATCTTCAAATTTAGCTTAGACACAAAAAGCTTTATGTCTAATAAAATGTCTTTAGTATTCCATCCTAGTAATTTTCCAAATTTAATAGCATCAATGATAGATTTAGAATCCCCTTCAATATGAAGGTTCTCAATCCCCATAGTAACAACTAACTGGATGCCCTTTAGCAGCGCTCTAGCTTCCACAATCATAGAAGATTGGATGCCTATCCCCTAGAGTAACCAGCCACAAAATTTCCTTTGCAATCTCTAATAACACCGCCTATGCTAGCTCTACTTGGGTTGCCTTTGGTTGCCCCATCAAAATTAATTTCATACCAACCATGGTCCAGAGGTTTCTAGATAGTTTCCCTTCTAGCTAGGGATCTAGAGTTGTCATAGGAATTGGCATCCAGGTTTTGATGCCATGCCTTGGACATAATACTTTCCCTCTTAGTTGAACCTTTATTTGGGTTTTTCCCTTTAAAAAGTGGAATGTTTTCCATGATGAGCCAAGATACTATACCAAACACCTCCTTCGTGCTCATTTCAATGTTCCTGAAAATCCTATTGTTCTTCTCTTTCCATAAGCACCAGCAGATAATGGGGGGGACCTGGTTCCAAATCTCATAAGGTAAGGGGTGGATGAAGGGTTTAGTCCAACTCAAGATAAAGGATTTAATGTCCTTAAACATGGTCCATTGAATTCCCAAATGCTCTAAAGCTAGCTCCAACACACCAACAACAAACAGGTAGTGTAGCAACAATTGGTCCACTGATTCTTCATTACACTTGCATAAAAAGAATCTCTTGGGGATCTAGAACCTCCTTTTCCTCAAGTTATCCTATGTAAGAACCCTGTTATGGCAGGTAGTCCACTAAAAGAAGTTTATTTTTGGGATCATGTGTTTTCTCCAAACCCACTTCCAAAGGTCAAGGACCACTCCCTAGTCTTTCAAAAGATTGTAAACCACGTTTTAATTGAAAGATCACCCTGCTTGTCATGAGTCCAGAAGAATTCATCCCTCATGTTGGTTGACAGAATTCTAGTAAGGGAGAGAAACTCCTATAGGTACTTGGAAAGGAATCTCAACATAGGGGACAAAGGGAAACAAAGGCCTAGATCATTCAAATTTCTAGCCCCTTGTAGGCCAAGGAGGTAATCACTGGTGTAGACACCAAAGAACCGTTGAGCTAGCCTCATTAGATTCCTAAAATCAGAGTGTTCCAAAGAGGAATCAAATAACCAAGGGTCCTCCCAGAATCTAATATTATTACCATTACCAATCTTCCATTTCATCCCAGTCCTAAGCAACCCCTGTAGACTACAAATGTTCCTCCAGGCCAAGGAACCCGAAGGATGAACATTTGATAGACAATCAATCAAAGGTTTGTTCTAAAGATACTTTGCATTCATAATCTTGCACCAATATTTCCTATTCCTCAGTTGGTTCCAAACCACTTTGGCCATCAAAATCTTATTGGTATTAGAGATAATCCTTATAACAAGCCCACCACAAATTTTAGGTTCACAAAATTTGTCCCATTTAACCATAGAAAATTTCTTCCTTTCCTCAGTCCCTAACTAGAGGAAATTCCTTTGTGTTTTCTCAAACTTCTTAGCAATATATTTCAGAATTTTGAAAATGGATAAGTAGACAGGGATACCTTGAAGGACAACAAATAGGAGTGACATTTTACCAGCATGACTGAGGAGAGAACCTTTCCACCCAGTCAGCTTCCTTTGGATCCTTTCAAGGACCGAATTCTAGAAGTCAGAAGTGACTTCCTTAATAGTAAGGGTTAAACCAAGATAAACTGAAGGAAGATAACCAATTTTACATCCTAGAACAAAAATCATTCGAGCTTGCATGTTAGGAGTGTTGTTGAAGAAATAAATCATAATTTTGTTATAGTTAATACACTACCCAGAGCAAGTAGCATAGCTGTTGAGGCAATTTTTCCATTTCCTGGCTTTAACCACAAAGGCTTTCCCAAATAGGAAGGTATCATCCACAAATTTTTGGATCACAATAGGATCTTGAGAAGAGGTAGCCTTAATTCCCTTAATAGACCCTTGTGACAACAATTTAATAAAATTCCCGCTCAAGACATCCACAATAAATAATAATATATATAGGGTGAGAGGGGATCTCCCTACCTGATACCTCTCTCAACATTAAAGAAACCAAAAGGAGTCTCATTAAATAGAACAGAGTACTTTACCATATTTATGCATTCCATTATGAGTTTAACCACAAATTGGTCAAACCCAAACTTATCCAAGACTTTAGGGATATATTCCCAAATCACCTTATCATAGGCTTTTGGAATATCTAATTTAAGGCCCATACTAGCATTATTGCATCTATCCATGGAATGGAGTAATTCATGAGTGGTTAAGGTAGCATTTAGGGTATGATGACTAGGCACAAACCCATTTTGAGTGGGGTTGATTAATTTGTCGTACGATTCACCAAGATTTTAGAGAGGATTTTACAAAAGGTGTTGTAGAGGCTGATGGGTCTAAAATCAGTCATAGAATGGGGATCATCAATCTTGGGAATTAAGGATATAAAGGTGTGGTTCAGTTGTTTGAGAATCTTACCAGATTTGAAAAAATCACGAGCAGCTAAAACAAGGTCCCCACCAACAATCTCCCAAAAGATCTAAAAGAAGGCCAATGGAAAACCATTTGGGCCTGACACTTTGTAAGCCCCCATACTAAAAGTAGCTAGCCTCATCTCCTCAGTTGTAACAACACTGAGAATTCCAAGGTTATCATTCTAGGAAATAATGGTCGGGAGAGGGTCCAACAATAGATTGTCTAGAGTCAGATTATGAGCCTTAGTAGGGGCCAAATAAGCCTCCTGAAAGTAGTCTGCAACCAAAAGATCAATTTGGGTGGGTGTATTGAATACATCCCCCTGCACATTATGTAATTTAGTTATCTGATTCCTTTTCTTATGTTCTAGAGTAGACACATGAAAAAAGGAGGTATTCCTGTCTCCTTCTTGCAACCATTGAACTCTATATTTCTATTTCTAGGAATTTCCTCTTTCCTTATAATTTTCCCCCACTCCCTTCTACACTCTCTTTCTTGGTTGTAGGTAGGCAAGCTAAAATCCCCATCCTCCATTTTCTTTTGGATAGCTTTCAATTTATCCCCAACATCTCTTTTTTTCTAAAAAACATCCTCAAAAACTTTTTTGTTCCAACCTTTCACCGTACATTTGATATGTTTAAGTTTAAAAAAGATCTTGAACATGGGAGAGCCATGAACAGGAATATTCCAGCATTCAACAACTTTGTTCTTGAAATTAGGGTGGGAATTCCGCATTATCTCAAACTGGAAGGGGAATGGTCCAACAACAGAATGGTCATTCGAGACCAGTAGTAGAGGATTGTGATCAGAGACTATCCTGGGCAACACCGGAAGATTGGCACTAAGTAGAGATGTCCAATTGCTAGAGAAAATGAATCTATCTAATCTTAATTGAATTAAGCCCTCCCCAAGACACCTGTTGGTCCAAGTAAAAACTTGGCCCAATAAATCAATGTCCATCAGGCCAATAGAATTTAGAAAGTTTTCTAGATCTACCATGCTATTAGAATAATCCACCAGACCACCACTTTTCTCCGAAGGATATAAGGGGGAATTAAAGTCCCCAACTGCTAGCCAACAAGACCCCCTATTATTTTTAACCCAATTAGAGAGGTCATGCCACAAGGAATTTCTAGCATTCCTCTGGTTGGGAGCATAGACATTGATAAGCGACCAACAGCCACCCCAGTAAGAAAAGGAGACTCCCACACTACTCCGACAGTGGAATAGTTTTGAGCCATTTATCTTGGAGGGGTTCCACAGCACTACAAGACCACTCGATGCCCCTTCAACATCACTATAGGAGTAAATGGAACCTGGCCATATGTACTTAGCAATATTCTCAAAGTTTTCTTTCTTTATTTTGGTTTCTTGTAAAAGTAAAATATCAATCTTATGTTCTAACACATAGTTCTTTAGAGCAAGCTATTTATGAGAGCTATTAATCCCTCACACATTCCAGAACATGGTCTTCATATTTGACCCTTCTTGGAGGACACTTCCAATGTCCTTTTTTTACCAATGGCTATCTCATTTGTTGTCTCTCTCAACCTAGTTTGTCTATGGTTGGGCCTTCCTGGTTTGGAGTCTCCTCCCACATCCACCTTTTTCTTTCTCCCTATTTTATTTGGGGTTAACCATATTTAATCTTCTATAGCTTTCTCCTCATTCAACCCCTCAAAATTAAGAACTGTCTTCTCAATAACTTCAGTAACCACATCTTCCCAAATTTATCCTTCTTCACCCATAGTCTCACTAGTCCCAGTAGTAGATCCCACCTCCATCAAGGATCCACCTAAAAGCTCATCTCCCCAAGAGCCTAGTTAGAGGATGGGGCATCGACATCCAAAATATTATCAACTACCAACTTCTTCATCGACATACAAATAGTAAGGCTCAAATCCATATCCTCACATGGAATCTCCACCCCACAAGGAGGATCCCCAGAGATCAAGGGCTCAACCTCGACTGGTGAGACAAACTTCGCCATAGAGTCAACATCCATTAGCACATCATTTTCCATAGGAGGGTGAGTATCAACAGTAGAGTCCCCCAGGTTAGGCCCCTAATTAAAGGAAGATTTATAGTCAGAGATAAGGTGGCCAGGTTTAATACACTTCTGACAGTAAATGACTACATTCTAATTATAGACTAGTTGAACCCAGGTACCAAACTTAGAACATAGCTTCACTAAGTTAGGAAGTGTCTTATTCAAATAAATATGACACAAAAGTGAGCAAACACTAACCTGTATTTGGACGTAGTAATGGAGTTCGAAGTGATGAATTGGCCCAATGAATCCCCAATGCTTTTGAAGATGGATTCATCCCAATATTCCAAGGGCAACCCAAGTAGGTAGACCCTAATTGACACCGGTTTATTTAGATCTATAGCAGGGTCAAAACCTGGCTTCTAGTGGCATAAGGCTAAATTGTGCTTCCCATACACCCAAAGCCTAGAAGAGAGGACCGCCACCAAGTCATCTGAAGCCGTGAATTTAAAAAGGAAGAGACCACCCGACATTGCATAGATGTCCACACTTCATTTGAGGCACCATTTAGCAACATCCCATCTTCGGACCATATCCACAGAGGGACAAAAAGAGAGAAAACAACCCACTACTACATTCTCCATTGAGGAAAGAATCCTATCATTAATTGTATGAGAGATAACACAATCTGTTCATGTAGCAATGACTTCCTCTTCAGATTGAGTTGAGGGGATCTTAGAACTTTGATTACCATTGGTCAGCACATCCTTCTAGTCTTAAACCTCTAGGAGGATCTTGACTGTCAACAATTCCACACTAGACAAGACCGAAATCACAGGTGACTTGCAATCAAAGGATTGGTTCCTCCAGGAGTGGTTCTTGAGGGATACGAGTCCACATGTGACAAGGCAAGACACGGGTCAGGAGTGGACAAAGGGGGACTGTGGGGTACCCCTAGGGTAGAATCCACTGTGCACGCAGGCTGTTCAAATGCAATCGGAGGAGAGAGGAGTGAGAAATTATTTTGTTGGTGTCATTGTTATATGTGTACTTGTTCTTTCTGGTTATCTCTTCTATGAGTCTCTCTTACTATAATTGTATAAGGTCTTAGTTGAAATTTTTGTAACTCTCCCCTACTTAGATTAGTGTAGGAAGCTACTTCTGTGTACTCGACTTCCTTCTAGTTGGTATTAGAGCCTAGGCAACTTTGGTTTTGTTATTGGGTTTGAAGGGCTTTTGGTGCTGATCTTTGTTTCAATGGGGTTTTTGCATAACTTTATTTTGTGACCTTGTTGCAGGAAAGATATGTAGGAATATTGAAAAGGATTGAGATGGAGAAGTTTAATGGTGGTAACTTTGGGCTATGAAAGCTCAAGATGGAAGAAATGCTTGTAGATCATGATTTATGACTTGTAGTTTTTGGAACCAGACCAACATGCATGAAATAAGAAGATTAGAATCTCATAGAATGGAAAACCAAGGGTCTAATTAGACTTTGTTTAGTTGATTTCATTCTCATAAATTTTCATGAAGAGAACTCTACTTCTTTGTGGAAGAAACTTGGAGATGTTTATCAGGCTAAATCCCTAGTAAACAAGCTATTCTTGAGAAAGAAAATATAATATCTAAAGATGGAAGATGGAGGATCCATTTTAGATCACCTAAATGCATTTAACATGTTGATTGCTCGACTAGGTTCCATTGGAGACAAGATTGATGAACAATATTATTGCATGCTCATGTTGTGTTCTTTTTTGGACTCATGGGATCACCTGGTGATGACTATTGGAAGCACAAAAACCACTTTCAAGATGGATGAGGTGGTTGTTTCACTGTTATCTAAAGAGATACAAAGAAAGTATTTCAAGATGGCCAAGGAGCCTTGCTATTTGTGGTAGACCAAAGGAGAGAGGCAAGAAGAAATAAAAGAATTCTAAGTCAAAGTCTATGGGGAGATCTAAGTCTCCTAGCAAGATGTCCAAGAAAAAATGTTGGAACTATGAACATTTGATCATTTTCAAAAATATTGCAAGGAGGCAAAGAATATTGCAAGCATTTATTGTAGCCTTGGAAAACCATGCATTGGAAGATGTGTGGTTGTTAGATTCAGGTGCTTCCTTTCACATGACCTCTCATAGAGGTTATTTTTCAAAATATGAAGAGTACGATGGTGGAAAAGTGTACCTAGGTGATGATTCTCACTTGAAGATTATTGGACATGGAAGATCTAAAGTTGGATTTCCTAATGGAAGTGTGAAGAGGATTGATGGTGTCCTACACATCCCAGGTTTAGCATGAAACCTACTTTCTATAAGTAAACTAAATGATTTGGGAGGGAAAGTTTTTTTCTCTAGTGGAGGATGCAAGATGACAAGAGGAGCTATGGTGTTTGATAAGGGTGTTTGAGTTGGCACTTTTTACAAGTTGGATGCATGCAAAGTTTAGTGCAATATTTCTTCTAATGTAATGAAGAAGAGACCTTTGGATTCTTCATCCTCACCATTAGATTGTGTAGTGAAGAATTTTTTTGTAACTACATCCAATGGTTGTGCATTTTGGTTTCCTAAGGGTGCTCATTCCATGGAAATGAAGCTTATTATAGAGAAGACAATGCTATGGAACCAATGACTTAGTCACATCGGCGAGAAGGGTCTTAGAACCCTAAAAAATATGAGCCTTATTGAAGGCCTTGATGATTGTAATCTTGAGTTTGACTTTTGTGAACATTGTGTTTATGGTAAACAACATCAAGTGTTTCTTTCTACTCTAGTTCTCACAAGTCTTTTTGGGTTTTGGACTATGTTCATTCAGATGTGTTTGGTCTTGTTAATGTTCCTTCATTATAAAAATCTATATATTGTGTTTCTTTCATAAATGATTATAGTAAGACATTTGTTTGTTTTATCAGAAGTAAAGTTGAAGTCTTTAGTTGGTTTAAGGAGTTTAAGTCCTTGGTAGAAAATCAAACTAGAAGGAAGATTAAGTGTTTGAGGATTGACAATGGTGGTGAGTTTTATTTCACAGAGTTCAAAAAGTTCTATAAAGAGCACAAGATTGAGAGACATAAGACAACTCCATACACTCCATAATAAAATGGAGTTGTAGAGAGGATGAATAGGACATTGATGGAGAGGGCTAGCATTATTTTGAATGGTGCAGGCATTGAGTAGAAGTTATGGGATTAAGCGGTAGCGACTACATGTTATTTGATCAACATATCTCCTACATTGGTGCTTGTTGGAAAGACACCCATGGAGGTGTGGTCTGATAAAATTCCTTCTATGTGACATCTCAGAGTATTTGGTCACAAAACTTACACTCATGTTTTGATTGAGAAGAGGTCAAAGTTGGAGGACAAGGAAGTTAAGTGTATCTTTATTGGCTATGGTGTCAGTGTGAACGAGTAAAAGCTTTGGGATCTAGAAGCTCATAAGGTTCTCTACAATATATTTAGAGAATTAAAACCTTCTATTATTGAGCTGTAGCCAGAGAAAGAGGAGAAACATAACAAGGAGGTAGTTCAGATTCCATCTACTGTGACAAAATATGAAATATGCACTCCTGTTGGACCTAATGATGAGGAGATCCAAAATAGCTTTGAAATTTTTAAAGAAGAAAAAGAGCCTCAACCTCAAAATTTGAGGAGGTCTACATGGGTTAGACAACAACCAAAAAGGTTTGGTTATTCATTATTGGATTTCAATTGCATTTTTTCTTTGATTGCAAAAACTAATGAGCCTAGTAATATTAGAGAGGCTATGGGTATGAGTGATTCATATTCCTGGATGAAAGCCATGGATGAAGTGATATGGATACTTTGAAGAAAAATAAGATTGAGATTTGGTAGCCTTTCCTGTTGGATGCAAACTTGTTGGTTGTAAACTATTGTTCAAGAAGAAATATGGTCTTGATAGTAGTGTAGAGAAGCATAAGGAATGGTTGGTTGCTAAGGGGTTTTCATAGGTGGAGGGAATTGATTATAGTGAGATATTCTCTCCTATTGAGAAGCTAACATCTATCTGGTTCCCATTATCACTTGCAAAAATGTATGATTTAGAAGTGGAACAGATGGATATGAATACAACATTCCTTCATGGTGACTTGGAGGAAGAGATTTGCATGTCATAGCTAGAGAAATTTGTTGAAAAAGGTAAAGAAAATTTGGTTTGCAAACTGAAGAAATCTCTATATGATTTAAAATATTTTCCTAGAATATGGTACTAGAAGTTCGATACCAATGTGTTGTCATTGGGATTTCTAAGATCTAAATCTAACCATTGTGTGTATTATAAATATGATAATGGTCGCATTCTCATTATGTTTTATCTGTAGATGATATGTTGTTTATTGGGAATGGTAAGAGTATGATTTCAAATTTAAAGATTCAGTTGTCAGCATAGTTTGAAATGAAACATCTAGGTGTAGCTAGGTACATTCTAGGGATGTAGATCACAAGAGATAGACCTAAAAAAAAAATTTAGTTAAGATAGAGCACGTATGTGAACTTAGTGTTGGAGAGATTCAACATGAAAAATTGCAAACAATTAGTTGTTCTTGTGATGTAGGGAACAAAGCTTTTTGTGAATTATTTTCTAAAATCTCCTATTGAGATGGAAGACATGACTAGAGTACCATATGCGAGTGTTGTTGATAGTTTGATATATGTTATGGTGTGTATGGGACCAGACATTGCCCAAGCAATGGAAGTCCTTAGTCATTTTATTGCTAATCCTAGATGGATATATTGGGATGTAGTTAAGAGAGTGTTCAAATATTTACGAGGTGCTTTCGAGTATGCCTTTTAATTTCATGGTCATCCTATTGGACCTCAACATTTTGTGATTATTCATGGATATGTGGATTCATATTGGGTAGGTGACATTTATAGAAAAATATTCACCAGTCGTTATGTGTTAATGATGTTTGTGGTGCTATTGGTTGGATGATTAGGCAACAAGTTGTAGTCACTTTATCCATGACAAAATCAGAGTACATGTTAGCCACTCATGCTTGTAAGGAAGCCATTTGTCTTAAGAGATTGTGTTCTTATATTGTTTTAGATGTAGGACATATTATTGTTTGTTGTGATAGTTAGAGTGTCATTTGCTTAGCAAAGAATCCTACCTTCCATGGAAGGAAAAAACACATCAATGTTCAATATCGTTTTGTTCATGATATGGTAGAAGATGGAAAGGTGAACTTGGAAAAAGGTTGATACTTTGGCGAAGGTTGTAAATGCACTGAAAAAACTAGTTAGCACAAAGAAGTTCAAATGGTGTTCTAACTCCATGGGGCTTGGGGCCCTAAGAAGATGATTTTATATGAATCTAGGTAGGTCTTTAATAAGTGGTAGAATGTTGGGATTAAGGTGTCTCAACCTTAGAGTCCTAACATGGTTATTTTAATATATTATTATATTTATTTGTATTATTTAATTTCCTACAATGTCATGTCATCATTTGGGACCCACCAACTTGGTGTCATCCCCATCGACAGTGACTAGATGAAACATCATCATCCCAAGTATAGGTAGGCTTCCCACTTTGGAATAGTGTACCTATTTTAGTTATGATAACTTATGACATATTCTATGACTTGTCATAAGGAATATTTGTGCATGGAGAAAGTTGGTGCCCAAGTTGGGTTATGACAAGATGTAAGAGAATCAGGTATTATTGGTCAGTTATGACAAATTCTCTTACAACTTTAAATGATGTTAGTTATGACAGATTGTATGATAGTTTAAATAAGATGTGTAAGGAATCTATCATAACCTATTTTTTAGCATACTCTAGGTGCCCAAGCTTGAGGAGGGAATTTTTCATTTAGTGGCTTGGTAAGGGAATATTGTACAAGTTTCCACATCTTGTGTATGGCATGGGAGATTGTTCCATATGGATTTGGATGCCCCTCTCCTTCTAGATGATTCTCTTAGCTTGGATCTCTCTATATATTGGATTCCTTGCATTGTATAATGCATAGTTTGTTTGCAGGTATCAAAGTGCTACTAGATTGACTCCAAAATAGGTGTTCTTTTTGGAATGCTTGTCAAAGAAGCTTTGTACTTGGAGCTGGATTGTAATCTTTATTCATCATAATAAAAAAGTATTGTGCTTTTAGGGGCAGGGATTTTTACCCTAAAGGGTTTTCCCCATGTATATCTAGTGTCATAGTTATATGTGTACTTTTTCTTTCTTCTTATCTTTTCTATGTGTCTCTCTTACTGTAACTGTATAAGGTCTTAGTTGAAATTTTTGTAACTCTCCCCTACTTAGATAAGTATAGGAAGTTTCTTCCATGTACCTAGCTTCCTTTCATGCTTCCCATAGCCATCAAAACCAAATTTTGTGTAAGTGTAAGCATCGTTGATGGGACTTCTAGCCTAGGAGCGTGAGGCCTTGCAGAAGATTGAGGGAGACCCTCCTATTTCTACCTCTCTTATGCTTTTATCTTTATTTTTGTTTTTGATCCTATTTTTGTCTCTAATTTTTTTGTTGTTTCTACTTTTTTTCTCCTTGCCTCTTTTTTGCTTATGACTTCCTCAACGGATCTTGATGAACCTCACCCTAAGTGGGTGCAAGTGTTTATCACTCCCTCTATGGATCCTCCCTTGATCACCTCTCCTCTAGATCTTTCTCCTTTCTTTGAGCCCATAGAAATGCCTTATACACCAGTTGTCTCTATCATGGCTCTTTCTCCTTCTTCCACTTTCAATATGAGGATCCCACATCCCCCTATTAAGCTTAAGTTTGAGCATTCCCTCTCTCTGAGGGATAGTCGTAAGAAATATTCCTCTTCTTCTCCTTTTGTATCTCATTCTAGTTTGGCTTGTTTCATCCTTATAATGAATAAACCACTTGCTTCACTTGAGTTTGTCACTACCCCTCTTCTAGAGGTTGGAAATGACTCTCTAGTTTGTCATCCTCCTGTTAAGTTGCAAAAACTCACCCTAGAGAGGTGTATGTTTAATTTGGTGGAGGATATTCCCACTCTTTCTTCTACTTTTTCTAAATTCGTGACCTAAGCCTTGTAGGAACTTGTTGATAAGGGCATTGTGATGGCCTCATCCTTGGCTCTTGTTGTGGGTGAGTCAACTGGTGCTCCTCTTTCTATTCCCTCCCACAATCTCATTGTCCCTCCCCTTATGATGATATAGATTGGGAGCAAGATGACTTGTTGGAGGTGTCAGATTAGAGTGGTACCTCTTCTTTATCTATAGATTAGATTTGTGTGTCTATTTTTGTTCCCCTCATGCTTGTTTTTTAGTTTTTGTGATCTTTCCTGGAGGATCCTTACTACCCTTGTAGGTACTTGGATATAGGAGAGAAAATATGTCATAAAAATTCTATTTATCTCATCATTCTTCTATGTGTTGTAAAATTTAGTTTTCACATCAAGGATGATGCAAAGCGTTAGTGCATTTAGGCCTCTTCCACATTGGCCTAGATTTTTATTTTGTCTTCATGTTCTCTTCTTCTCATTTTGATTAATTTGGGGGGTGATGACAATTCATACATATTATATAATATTTATCTATCTATTTCTATGATAAATTCTAACCTTAAATAGTTGGATCCCCCTATGCTCTTGATTTCTTCATCTATGCTTTTCTTGATGTTGTGAATTCTATGTGTTGTCCCTCGTGTGACAACATTCCATGATTACATCTTGCTATGTATCTTGTGCCACAACATCCCTTTGTCTTTCCCTTCTCCTTAGAATGACATGTGCTCCTTTGTGTAGCACACATCATTCTAAGGGGCGATTATCATATTTTCTTATTCTTATTATTTCTTAAAAATATGTCTTGATGTCTTTGTCTAGCTTGGGGGCAGCCTAACTAGATCTTTCTTCTATCTTAATCTTGTCGTCTAGCTGGGGGTTGGCTCAACTAGACCTGTCTTTTCTATGACTGTCCTACAACATAGTTTGTAGCAGCCATGGGCCTATCCTTTTTTTTCATATGGTCTCTATCCTTGCTATCCATACCTATCAGTACTATATTTTATCTGATCAAATTGTCATGTCTTAAAATTTCATGAGTATTTTTCTCTATTTTGCCTAATGTGTTTGTCTGCAACTAACATGTTTGTGGTTAGATTGTAGTCAGCTTTGCAGGATGGAATACCCATGTCCTCTTCACATCCTAGCTCAACTTCTCTATTGAATATATCAGATTAGAGACTTATGTCCACTTCATCCTTGGTATATTCTCTTCAACCTCTTTCTATATACTTTAGCTTGCACATGTTGAAATACATATGATCACTAATGTGGGGGAAAAATATAGTATCATAAAATTGCACCCTATGCAATTTCACATTACATAACCCTACTTTTAGCTTGATAAAGATGATAATGCAAATTTCCCTTTTCCCTTGCTTCATTTTCATTCTTTACCCCTTGGTTTTTGATCTTTAAGTGAATTTTTGTCAGGGACAATTTTTGCGTCATGCAAATGTCTACACACTATAGGAAGCTAAGGTAGTGAAACAACTTCCTACACTAATTTTGAGAGGAGAATAATGAAAAAAATTACAAATCTTTTCAACAGTTACATATAATCAAATAGAAATAAACATAAATATCATGCATACCACAACACAATGATTTACATGGGGAAAACCCTTTCGAGAGAAAAACTCCATACTCCAAAATTTTCCCAATATATTATTTAGAAATCATGACGATTACAATATACTTGTAGAGCAAGCTTCTCACAGGAGTATCACCAACTAGAGATCTAGAGGCAACACAATAACTATCAGACTCACATAATACATCACAATACATAGCTATAATATAACTCCCTCATAAAATAGGATTTCCTTCTAGGGAAATTCAAGCTAACAAAATATTGACTGACATATCAATAGAACCTTATATATCAATAATACCTTATGTAATTGCAAGTTTGAGACACATTTTCCCAACATGCACCACGTGAATGTCCTAACAAGATTCTTGGGCCTATGGTCGTTAGAGCATTACACTTCCACCTCCCTATGAAGTGTAATTCCTCTATGGTCGTGGACACACCCAAAAATGGATCTCTTGCATGCATTTCTTCCATTCTTCTCTTATTCTTCCATGTCGTCAATCTCATTCATTCTCATTCTTGCATTCTCCTATTCTAGCTCTTACTTTCTCTTTCTCATTCTCTTCTACACCATTATTCTTGCAAGTTCTTGGATTCTACATCATCTTAGCTTCTACATTGACATATTGGGTTTCTATTGTCTCATCTAGAGTGTTGTGTGCTCTCCTTCATCATCACAAGCTTACTAAGGGGAAAGTAATCACACTCTCTTTGTATTATCATGTTTATTATAGTAGCATATTTTTTTTGGCTTGTCTATTGTCTTGTCAATCTACTCCTTTATCATTTCTTCTCTCTATTTTTCTATATGACTACCCATGGAGGTGGAAACACCAAAATGAGTGTTTGACTGAGGAAAGCCCCAAAACAACCCCAACATTTTCCCTCATTTTTGTGTGTAGATTATTCATGTGGAGCGTTGCAGGAGAAGTCATAGTGTTGGACCTCTTGTGAGCCTATTTCTCTCTTTTCTCTCTCATTGTTCTATTTAATTTAGTTTAAATCATTGCACATTAGTATTCATCTTGTTGTCATTTCCTTTATTTTATCATTTTATTAGCTTAGTAAAACATTCAGATTTTAGTTCTTGAATAGTTAGCAAATTATGTACATTTCTATTTGTAAGTTCTATTTTCGGTTCATACGAGACCACAACACGTCATGGGGATATCTAAGCATCACATTGTTGTCCTTTGGCCAAGAGCTAGCTAGTTTTCTCATGATACCTTGGAAGTTTGCACATTTATTCTTTGAAGTACTTTTCCTAAAATCTTTCATAAAACATAAAATACAATAAAAACTCCCATTTCCATCATTTGTCACTTGAGCTTTTCCTTTGAGGTAGTTGAAGATCATTTGCTCCCTATAGACTCTTTTTTTCCCTAGAGAATCGAGAGTAGAAAATATCTTCCTCTATAGAAAATTCTTCCACTTGTTTAGGAATTTTAAAGTGGCTCTTTTTGTAATCTAATTTTAAAAATTCCATGAAGTTTTTGTATATTTCCTATGAATACTTTTTTCGTAATATTAGTATATAATATATGAGAGTCCAAAAAATGTATTCTTAATTAGTCTATCCACAAAAACCTTGATTACATCAATATTATTTATTTTTGGAAGCTCCATAATGAAGTTCATTAATATCTCTACATAGTGTTGTATTGGAATGCCTAATAGTTGTAAGAGGCCTAGATTCTTTATTATTTCCCTTTTATTTTGTTGGTATATCAAGCATTCTATCAAAAAAATATCATTGGATATTCACATTAATACCTTCCCAAAAGAAGATCTTAATCCCCAATATTAAATATAAGCATTTATTTCCTACTAAAACAATTACCTCTCTAAGGATTGCGGCGAGCTGGAGCAACACAGGTGAGGCTGCACGCCACCTGTGAGTTGTGTGCATGCCTCCTTTTCTTCTTGTATGTGTGTTCGGTGTATTGCTGCAGAGGTGTTGAGGCTTTCTCAGGGGTGGCGGGGGCGTTTGTAGTGTGCATGGGGATTTTTCTATCTTTTCGACTGATCTCTTTTGCTGGTGCATGAGGGTTTCCTGGTTGGAGTCTAGTGCTAGTGAAGGTGTTTGGCTGGGGTTTTTTCTGCTTAGTCTGGGGGCTTTGTTCTTGGCTAAGAGGTGGGGGGTCTATTTTCTTTTCTTCTGCTTCTTCGTTGGTGCGGTGAGGCTTTTCTTCTTCTTCGTTGGTGTGGTGGGGCTATGGTATCCCCTTCGGGGTTTTTGTTTGGGGCTTTGCATGGCTCCGGTAGGGGCTTCATCTAGCAGGATGGGTTTGTCATTTAAGGATACGGTGATGGGATGCTGTCCATTAGTACCTTTGCAGGAGAATCCACTTTTTGGTGAGAATGGCTCTGGAATGGGAGAGCCGTCTTTTCTTTCTGGAGGTTTTAGGCCCTCAAAGGTGAATGGGTGTCTTGCCAAGAGTGACAATAGGCCTGTTGTTGAGATCCAACCTAAGTTTTTTGTGGATGATATCAATTATCTATCGAAACAGGCTTTGATCTACAAGTTTCTGGGGATTCAGGTGTCTTTTCCTTTTCTGGAATAATGGGCTTGGTGTACATGGTGTCCAGAGGGGCATATGGATGTTATGCTTGTAGCCACTGGCTATTTCCAGGTAGTTTTTACTTGCATGTTAGAAATAAATAAGGTATTTGAAGGGGATCTCTACTTCTACAATCAAGTTGGTCTTTTTATCAAGCCCTGACATGTCGGATTTAATCCTACATAAGAGCTTCCTTTGTAGGTTCCAGTTTGGGTGAGGCTACCATGGCTTCTATTAGAATTCTGGAGAGAGGAAATTTTCAACTTAGTAGCAAGCTAGCTTGGAAAACCAGTTGGTCCTTCTCGACAGACTATGGAAAAGAAGGTAATTACCCATGCTCAGGTATGTGTTCAAATTGATTTAAATAAACCTTTGCCCGACTTCATGGAAATTTGGTTGGGTTTGAGTTCATGGATCCAACAACTTGATTATGAAACGCTACCATTTAGATGTCAATTTTGTGATGAATATGGGAATTTGCAGAGGATGTTTCCTTAAAATAAATATGTTGGGGACTCAAAAATGGGGTCAATCGGTGCACCTCCTATTCAAGATAACGGAAAAACTCTCATAAGGGATGACAAGGTGGGCTTTATTCATGTTAGAGCTTGTAATAAGGGTTGGGGCCAAAAGAGGCCTTTTAAGGACGAACATGTAGATGAGGTGTTCAATAGATTTAAGGATCTAGCCGATTTGGAATAGTTTGACGAAACCATTGCTAATATGCCTGCTGGCCAAGTTCTTGTGGAGGCAGGGGAAATAGGTGGGGATGAGAATATTTCCATTTAGACTGATTCCCAGGAGGAGACGGTAGGGGTGCAAATGGACAAAGATACCTCCAAGGGGCTTATGGATGAGTTGGGCGCAAGTGGGTGTAAGGAGCGGTAGGAGAGTTCAACTCCTACCCACCCTTTGTCTTATGTTGGGAAGGAAAGACAGGAGGGGAGTAAAGGAAAGGGTTCCCCTTTTGTTTTAGGGATTCAACAAAAAGCTTTTAATAGGATGTTTCAGATAAGTCTCTTAAGGTGGGAAGGAAGAAAGACAAGGAAAAGGTGAAGTTAGTTGGAGAGACTTTGGTGGATTCTGGTTCTATGAAGACCATTGATTCCCACTTTTCTCTATCTCAGAAATGATAATTCTTTCATAGAATGTAAGGGGGTTGAATAGCATCCCTAGACAAAAGGATATTTGGGATTTGATTAAGTCTTATTCTCCTGATGTGGTTTTTATTCAAGAAACTAAGTTATCCACTGATAGGATGTTCAACAAGGCTGCTAAGATTTGGCCTAGGTGTCTCTGTCAATGCATTAGCGCTCAAGGATGTTTGAGAGGCTTAGCTCTTATGGGATTCATGCAAGCTAGTTCCACTTTAGTGGGTCTCTAGCAGGTCTTCTATCTCCTTGGTGGCTACATGTTGTGAAACTGGTGAGAATCTTCTTTTCACTAATGTTTATGCTCCAATTGATTTCATGGGAAAATATTTGCTTTGGTCACATATAGGACATGTTCATTCTCTTGATCCTTTGTTCCCTTGGATTTTGATAGGATATTTCAATGTAGTATTAAGTTTGGAAGAGAAGAGAGGAGGCAATCCCAGGCTCGACCCTTCTGTGGGCCTTTTGAGGAGTAACATTGAAATATTGAAAGTTGTGGATGTTATACCTTCCAATGGCTTGTTCACTTGGAACAATAGAAGATGTGGGGTGGAGGCTATAGTAGAAAGGTTGGATAGGTTTTTGGTGTCTTGCTTCTGGATGGCAGATAGTTGGAATACTAGGTCAGAGATCTTGGACTGGAGAGGTTCAGATCACTGGCCAATCATCTTGTTAGCTTCTAAGTTTCGAAGGACAAACAATCCCTCTTTTAATTTTTAGCTTATGTGGCTAAGGGATGCTTCTCTTCAGGATTATGTGCTTGTCTGGTGGAGGGAAGGAAAGCCTTCTTATGACTCCGCTATGTTTTCTTTTGTCAAGCAGTTATAGTATGTTAAGTTTAGGTTGAAAAGGTGGAACGGGATGTTCTTTAGCAACCTTTTCACAACAAAAAGAAATGCTTAGCAGAGGGTGGACACCATTACTCATCAAATCAAAGAGCAGGGTTTGTGTAATGATCTTTATAGAGAGGAAGCTATTGCACTAAAGGATTTGGAAGAATGGTAGCTCCGGGAGGAGGTATATTGGAAGTAGAAGGCCCAGATTGATTGGCTCCAAGAATGGGACAGAAACACTAAGTTTTTCCATAACACAGTTAAGGATAGAAGGCATAGGAGTGTTATCAATTCCCTAATGATAGCTGAAGGGACTTTGGTTTCCTCTCATAGGGAGATGGCTCAAGAATCCACTATATTTTTTGCGAGTCTATTCTCCAAAGATGTTGAACCTGCTAGGGTAGAGGAGAATTTGGTGCTTGAGTGCATTCCTTCCATTGTTACTTCTGAAATGAATGAGGCTCTCATTAAGCCCATTTCTCTGTCTGAGATTGAAGTAGTGGTGTTTGGAATGAAAAAGGGTAAAGCCTCAAGGCCAAATGGTTTTCCTATATAATTCTTTCAAGCTTTTTGGGACATAATAAAGATGGATCTTTTTGAAGTGGTGTAGGAGCCTTTCAGAAATAAACAGATGCGTAAGGCTCTAAATGCAACTTTCCTTGCACTCATTCTGAAAAAGGAAGGAGCTAATTCTCTTAAGTCCTTTAGACCTATTGCTTTGTGCAATGTGACATACAAAATAATCACAAAACTGATTGTTGAAAGGTTAAAGCCATGGCTCAGTAAATTAATCTCCAAAGAACAAGGGGGAATTTGTTAGCGAAAGATAGATTTTGGACGAGATCATCACAGTTGCTGAAGCGGTGCATTCTATGGCTACCTCTACGGAGAAAGCTATGTTCATAAATCTTGATATGGCCAAGGCATATGATAGGGTCAGTTGGAGTTTCATGCAAAAATTTCTCAAGGAATTTGGGTTTGCGAATGAGTGGATTAGTTGGGTAATGAGTTGTATTACTTCACCTTCTTTTGTTGTCTTGATTAATGGCGAGCCTACAAAATTATTTGGTGTGGATAGAGGTATTAGGAAAGGGGATCCTCTCTCTCCTTACCTATTCATTCTAATGGTTGAAGGTCTAGGGAGATTCCTCAAATCTCAAGTTAGGCAGGGTTTGATTCAAGGATGGAAGTGGGGGTAGGGCATTCCTCCTTCTTCCCACCTCTAATCTATGGATGACACTACTTTGATGGGAATGGCTAGAATTCAAGAGGTGGTTAGTTTCCGAAGAGCTTTAGATATTTATGTGAAAGCATTTGGATAGAATATTAATGAGGAAAAGTTTCAATTTTTTTTCTACAATACCCCTACTCTTATTCAAGCTCAAATTGCCTAGATTTTGAGGTTTCAAATTGGAACTCTTCCTTTTGTTTATCTTGGGATTCCTATTTTAGATCATAGACTACCGAGGGGTTTGTGGCAGAACATATTGGATAATTTTTAGAGTAAGGTGAGCCATTGGACCCATAGGTGGCTTTCAATTGTTGGTAGAAAAGTTTGTAATATAGGTACTTCCTATCTACAGGTGTTTTGTGCATATGGCCCTAGATGGCTTCATTAAGGACTTTGATGCCCTTTCTAGGTAGTTTTTATGGACAGGTAACTTGCTATCCTCTAAGTGGAGTCTAGTCAAATGGGAAAGTGTGTGCAGATCAAAGCAAGATGGTGGCCTTAGTTTGTAGAACACGAGCTAGAATGGTAGTGCTCTAGCTGCCAAGCTCTTTTGGAGATGGTGCATAAGTGTGGACCAAGGATGGGAACAAATCCTTAATGTAAATTATCTTGGGGGAGTGGAAGGGAAAGAAGTACCAAGATACAACTTGATAGGAAATGGATCCATGATCTGGAGTACTTTGAAAAGAGGAGCGCAGTTAGTTAAATAGGGCCTCTTTTGGATCTATAATAGGGGTTTTGAAGCTTTGTTCTGGGAGGATTCTTGGGATGGATTGCCTCCTATCTTGTCTTAGTAACCTCACTTGCAACCTCTTTGTGGCAGCTTTCTTGCAACAGGATGGAGTAAAGTTGAGGATTTTAAGGTAACTTTAAGGGTGGGTTGTGGCGAAGTTGCTAGATGGAGAGACCCTAGTGAATGGCCTCTTGGAGTTTTTGAAGAAGAGAAGGAGACCCTGGCCAAGATTCTAGCTGGTAGAGTGTGTAATTCTCTAAGGGAAGATGATATTCTCACTTGGGGACCTAATCCAAAGGGGAAGTTTTCTGTGGCCTCTGGTTACCAAGAGTTGGAAAGACAAACTTTTGATAAGGTGGGCATTCCCTGGTGGAAGCATGTTTGGAATAAGTCAGCTTGGCCCAAATGTAATTTTTTCTTGTGGCTGGTGGTGCAAAATAAATGCCTTACTTGGGAGAATCTTCAGAAGAGGGGCTTTCATGGGTCTTCTATATGTGTTTTATGTAATAAAAGTGAGGAGAATAGCTCACATCTTTTTTTCCAATGCTCTTTCACCAGAATTATCTGGCATGGGTGGTGGGAGGCTTGGAAGCATGTGTGTGTTCATGTTAGCTTTCTAGGTGAGTTTTGGAATTGTCTTGGTAGACCTCCTTCTAAGACTCCCTTTCTTGATGTGACTTGGTAGATTGGCCCAGGTTTTATTATTTGGTAGGTGTGGTTGGAAAGGAACCACAAGATATTTTAGGGTAAGCTGAAGATGGTTCAACAGGTGTGGTTACAAGTTCTAAATATGTTTCAAGAGACCCTAGCAATGAAGTGTGATCTCTATGAGGATATTGATCTTGGGGATGTGCAAGTGATTCACAATATGAATATTTTATGTGAGAGATTTGGTGACGCTCTCTATGCAAAACAACAGGTTAGAAGTAGGCAAACTAAATAGAAGGTTTGTAGGGAGGGCAAGTGCCCCCCCTCTAGGGATGCTTAAAATTAATACTGATGGATCTTCTAGGGGAAATCCCAGGCATGTTGGAGTTGGAGGGATTGGCAGAGATAGCTTTGGTAAGGTTATCTTCTTCTTTTTGTTATATAAGGGGCAACAGACCAATAACTACATTGAGGCTCTTGCAGTCCTCTTGGATCTTGAAAGAGGATGTTCTCTTGGTTAGAGCAAGATTATCTGTGAGTCTGATTCCTAGGTTGTGGTGGATATGTTGAACCTGCAACAAATGGAGGATGTGGATTGGCATTTGGCAATGGTGGGTAGAAAGATTCTTAGTCTGAGTGCTTCTTTGGAAGCAGTCTCTTTCTGTTAGGTTCCCTGTGAGTGGAACAAGATTGCTGATTGCTTGGCTAAGTGGGCGTTTGATCACCAAGAGGGATGGAAGGCAGATGAGTGGGTTCATCTGCTCCCAAAATTTTTTCATGATCTTGAGAGTCTGGTCAAGGAGGATATAGATGATTATTTGTGACCCTCTCAGAGGCTCCTATTTATTGGTTTTCAGGTCCTATTTTCTTTTCTGGGCTAGAGGCCCTTGCTTGATGTACTTTTTTTGGCTGATTTAATAATTTTTTACCCCTTTTTATAAAAAAATACCTTCCCAAAAGAAATTTTTCTTTATAGGATGATAGGTATGACCACATCTTCTATAGTATCTTGTTAGACCCAAAAATCCTCTGCATTCATTGTTTCATATCCTTGTGGAATTCTTTCCTCAATTTTAGGGGGTGGAAAATAAAATGAGTCCTTAGATTTTGTGTAGAAAGTTCCTCTAATCGTAAAGATGACATGACTTTAATTATAATTTTATTTTAAGATTTATGAAGGTAGGAAGGTATTTGGAGAGAGAATTTAATGTATCTCACTTTTGGGACATCCTAATTTTTTCCTGAAATCACTTATTTTTAGAAAAACTAATGAATTAACCCTTGAGAGGTTGCATCTAAAGGGTTTTAATTGAAAAGGGTTAGATAATACCCCCTTGGAAAGAACCCCTCTAGTATTAAATCATACCCACAATGGAGTCTCCTTCACACCTATCAAAATGCTGGAAAAAAACCACTTTTTCTTTACCTTTTGAGGGATTAAATAAAGTCATTTAGAAATTATATTTTGTAATATCGTATCCCTCAAAATGATCTTTCCAAAAAGTATAGTTTTGATATGTTTTCATTTGATTATGTATTTAATTTTAATTTTTTACTGAACATAGGTTTTTCACTGAACATCAAGTTATTCATTCTACAAAGGTGGAAAAATAGTTAAACATTGTAAAAAAATTCAAAAAATACCTTTTCCCTAGGTATTGATGTCCTTGCTTCACCAAAATAAAAAAAAAAGTGGATTTTGATATATACACAAGTTATGTTGGACGCCATACACCTATGTCCAAATTATAGTTGCAGTAACTTCAAAAATTAATTAAAAAAATATGTTATAAAAAATTATGAAAAGATATCATTGCTCTAGATATTGATGTTAAGAATCTATATTTTAAAAATTATAATTTTATCCTTTATAGAAAAAAGTTACGTTGGATGACATAAACATTACTTTTTGAAAATGTTGTTTTCTATTTAAAACTAGTTATTAAAAGAGGTGTTGAAAGATTCATGATTTATTTCAGAAAAAATTAAAAAGAATATATTTAGAATCTACACATAAATTGCCACAAATTACTAGTTTGCATATTCCTCAAATTCTTAATGGTTTATCTCTATTAGTCTCAAAAGGTGAAGATTTGGTTTAAAATGTTGATAGAAATGTCCATCTTGGCCAAAAAGAGACACAATATTGTGATTTCACTCTTTCAATTGGGACCAAAATTAGACCACTAAATTAAGGAATATATTTTATGCCTAAAAAATAAATTTCAAAGAACTAACCCTACATAATTTTTGATAAGTTTTCCAAAAAAATATTTTTCTAAACTCAAAAAGTTGCAGCTTATAGAGAAAATTAATGAAAATTTGGACTAAACAACACTAAATTAAAGACTTTATTTTTTTCAATAGTAAATTACAAAGAACTAACCATACTTAAGTTTTGATAAACTTTCCAAAAATATAACTTCTTTTAAATTTTGATAATTGTGGCCTATAAAGTAAGTTAGATAAAAAACATAAAACCACAATAACTTTTATAAAACTTACCTTCAAAGCCTAAGTTTTTTTTCTGAGATCTTACCTATGTCATACCTTAAAACATAAAAAATCATATCAAGATTCACACTGGTGTGGAAGTTATGGTGGAAACAAAAAAGTTTCCCCAAATTGTAGCTTTGATACCACTTGTTATGATATTTCTTGGAAATAATTGTAAAAACCATAAATATAATAGACCACTTGAAAGGGGTGACCTCCAATAATGAGAGTAATATATAAATTATTGTATGATATGATTATATGGGAGAGAGTTATCTTCCTTATTTATAGGCTAAACTATGTAGGGACATACCCCTTCATCCTAATTAAGAGGTATTAGTGTATTAACTAATATTTATGTTAGGGTTAAGTATGTAACACATGTTTATCCTTATTATGATTAGGAATATATCATATTAGGACCCTAACACCCCATATCCCATGTCATTGTCAACCTTTATATGGAGCACTTTAAGGAGTTAGCCCTAAATTCCTTCCTAAAGACCAAATGGTGGAAGCACTTTGTTTGACAACACAAATGTGTGTTGGCCTCATGGCCTTGATTCTCTAGAACTCTTCCACTCCCATCTAAATAGATTAGTTGATTCCATTCAATTCACGAAGGAACTTGAATCTAACAACCAAATTCTCTTCCTTGATGTCCCCATTCTTAGAAAATAAGATGGCTCCCTTGGTCATCGAGTCTATAGGAAATCCACACACACTGAGTTGTACCTCCATGCTTCTTATCACCACTATCCAAGCTACAAAGTTGGTTGTGTCCTACATAACCAATATGATTATGCAACTATAGAAAAACTCTAACTAAGTATGACACTACTGATTGGTTATGAAATTCTAGAGCATAGTGAACTGAAAAGTGCAATAAGATACTTTTGCACCTACTTTGGCCAAAGTTTAAATTAAATTCAACCACTTCCTTAAAAACTGGAGTCTTGCATTTACCCACCTCTAACTTGATTTGGAAATATTAATTGACCTATGATTAACTTCAAACTAACGATTTGACTAATGGTTTGACTTTTTTACTAAGTTACTCATTAATTACATTCCAAAAAATGAAAAGGTTGGTTAAATTTTTTGACTTTGAACACCCATGTTACATTCTCGTAACATGTTGGGTCTTGGAAAGTACCACTTGTTCAAGTCCTATAAACAAACCAGGGGAGTAAACTACTCTCATGTTTTCATGCAATGTTGTTTATCTACAATTATATTAGGTCATTGACATGAGACACATGGTCTCATACTTTGTAAAGATTACTTATTTGAATATGTAAACTATTACAATGTAGAGTCAATATTAAAAGATCTCTTCTTTAATAAGGTAATATAGACTTTGAATGACTCTCTTGTAAGGTTCTATATTTGAGAATAGAATAATTACTTAGGTAAAAATTTACCATATAAAATAACATCTTGTTTAACTCAAAGGGAAAAATATCTTCGAGTGGTTGGATATTCACCAACAAATCATTTTAATAAATTGACTAAACTTGGATAAATCAGCTAAGAAAACATCAAGTTTATCTCCAAAGTCTGAAATAATAAAATTCGATGATATTATTCCATGTATAATCATATATTAAATTGAATAAATTCCAACATTAACTTGTATAAAATTTCAAGCTTGTTTCCTTGTGTATAAATACAATATGCATTGCAGTAATACTAGGCTTATAAGATTGTTCATACACTTATGAATACCTATGAATATGTGAGTACGATTTCTCAAAATCATCTGCATACTATTATATAATATTCATGCACAAAATACTATCACATGTATCCTTATTTTTAATTTAAAACTTTGTCAATTTATATAACCAAAATAAAAGAATAAGAATAAGAATAATAACTGTTCTTGAATGAATGATTCCACTTTGCACTCAAGACTTCAAAAAACAAATAACTTTGGTTGTTCGAGTAGAAAATTGCTAGCTCTTGCTCACTGGTTGTGCACAGTCCAGAAAAAGAGACTTAAGAACTCATTTTTCCTTTGAGACATTGCCACTCTTAGTATACTCTTCTCACCCCTCATTTAAAACTCCAAGAGTAAAAGAAATAATGTAAATCTCATAACCAAAAGTTTGATATCCTCTGTCCTTATACCATTGCCCTTCCTTTCTCCCTACTTTTGCTAAGTGATAGTAAATATTTTTTCTCACAACAAGAGTCTCCTCCTTTTTACATCCTGAATTCCCTCTCAAAAATGATGGTTTAATTACAAATCACTCTCCTTAATACTTGGCTCTCCATGAATATTATATTACATACTAAAGTATAGTAATTACCAAGCATAGATAATTGTTGGAAATATTTATTTTTGACTTAGTCCTTTCCTCACGTTAACTCCCTAGCCACCTACTTGTTAGGAGCCTTCAACGACAAGTTTCTTTTTGGGGATTTTCATCCCTTTCCTGCTCCTGATTGCATAGAATTTATTGTGGTAGGAAATTTTGAATTTCCAGAATTAATTGTGGTAGGTGAGTTTGAATTTTGAAAGGGAATTTTTGAATGAAGACAAATAGAAAGAATGTAGTAGTCAGATTAAGTCTGGAACCAAAATAATTTGCAAGTGATTTGCAAAAGGTGAAGTTGCAACAACACAAAATGTTTTATGGAAGGAGCAACAGATAGCTCTGAACTATTCAATGTTTGCAAGGAGCAGCAAATAGCTCTAGATAGCTACATATTAGCTATAGTAGTTGCAGGGAGCAACAAAAAGCTCCAGATTGTTCAGTGTAGAAGAAGTACAGAGAGCTTTAAGAAGCTCCTAATTGTTCAGTGTGTGTGTGTACAACTACAAATTACTGCAAATCTAGTTTGTTATTTGTAGTTTGAAATCATTTTGTAATGGTTATTTTGTAAGTTAATAGAAAAAAAAAAAATTTGCATGCCCCAATGTGTGTCTCCAATCTATTTGTTTTGTTATTCTGCATTTGATTTTGGGTATTCCCTTGTTGTTTGGGGAATAGGGCAGCAGCTCTGTAGGTTTTATTTTATTTAAAGTTTCTCACATGGTATCAGAGCTAGAAGGCCCTAAGTCTTGAGTGAGTTGGGAATTTTTTTTTTTAGGGTGTTTCAATTTTGTTTCTTGTTGGAGACATGGCTGGAGATGAGAGTAAGAGTTGGCAACAACCACTACCATTCAATGGAAAAAACTATGATGTTTTGGAAAAGAAGATGAAGACCATAATGGTTGCAAATGATTTGTGGGAGCTTGTGATTAGTGGGTTCAATGATGTGACTGATCCAACAACGTATGCAGTCCTTTCAAACAACCAGAAGACCTAGTTGAAAGAGACGAGGAAAGATGCAAAAACATTGAATCTTATTGAAGCAACCTTGACAAAGGCCATTTTTCCTAGAATAGCAACAACTAACTATGCAAAGGAAGCTTGGGAAATCCTCCACACTAGTTATAAAGGGACTAATAAAGTTGGATTGATGAAGCTCCAGATGCTTCAAAGAGAGTTAGAGACTCTCCAAATGAAGGACAATGAGTCCATCTCATAATGTCATACAAGACTCTCAGGTTTGATAAACTAGTTGAGAGTGAATGGAGAACTCATGGATGACTAGAGGATTGTGGAGAAAATCCTCAAAAGTATACCCACAAAGTTTGATGCAGTTGTGATTGCCATTGATGAGGTAAAGGATCTCTCAACATTGTCAATTGATGAGCTAATGGGTTCTCTACAAACCCATGAACAACGATTAAATAGGTCTGCAAGTTATTCCCTTGAGAAAAAATTTAAAGCTCAAGCCAATGCAAGAGGAAGGGGGAGAGGAAGGAACAACTTTGGATGCGGTAGAGGCAGATCTGGACGTGGTAGTGCTAGAGAAGATAGCTTAGGACAAACACACAGCCAAGAGGGAGCAAGTAGCTCTCAGTCCAGCTCCGAATAAGCCAAGAAGAACAATAGATTGAGTCAGAAGTCTGACAAGAGCAATATTGAATGTTACTATTGCCATAAGTTTGGCCATTATGCAAGTGAGTGCTGGAAAAAGTAATGAGATGAGTCAAAGAAAAGTGCAAATTGGCTAATAAAAAAGTAGTTGAAGGTAATTAGCAAAAGGCCTTCATCATGTGCAACATTGTTGAGCAAGGTAGTGATGAGGTATGGTTTTTATACAGTGGATGTAGTAACCGCATCAGTGGTAATGAAAGCTTGTTTTGTTTCATTGATAAAAATGTTAAGTCTAAAATAGAAATGGGGAACAATGAAATAGTTCTAGTTGTAGGCAAAGGGTCTATTTCTGATGCAGGAGCATCCAGGCGGACTAGCGATCAACATCAGCCAAAAATAAGCTTCTAGTTTGGCTTTCCATTTTGGTGTGCTTTGGGATTCATTCAACATCTCTCAACTTTGGAAAGCTCTTTTTGTGTTCAAATTTGCATAAATTCAATATTTAGAAAATCATCATTTTAAGCTTTGCATACAGTTTTGAAAAATTATTTTTGAAAAACTCATAAGGATTGGAGTAGAATATTTTGGTAGGGGCATTCTTGGAGATGGCATGTGAAATGTGCAAAAAGAATTAAAGTCATCTTTTTTAGTTTGAGATATTTTAATGTTGAAATTTTATTAAAAATTATCAGCAATTTATGAAAATTTTAATATCTCATGATTTTGGAGAGCTAGAGAAAAATCCTTTTGCAGGAGTCCATGGTGTTAGAAATATATGCCTCAATCTCACAGGTTGAAACCTTTGAAAGGGAAAAATTGGTGTGACATTCATTGTGTCTGGTCGACTAGCAGCTTTGGAACCTTGTGGTTTGTAAAGGTTGCTGAGACCTTGTCACTGTCATGCACCTATCGCTGTGACATTATGATCGTTGTGACAATTTATATCTCACTTCGCTTGAGTTGATCTCTTGCCGACGGGTTAGTGTCAAGTGGTGCTCAGGGAGAATCACGGCGATTGGAGTCTTCAGGGTAACATTGAGGCTTCGTTATGAACTCTCAGTGATGAAGTATTGTCTTGCCGACAGCATTTCATTTGAAGTCTTCGGGGAGAGTCTTGGATATTCAGTATGACTCATATCGACAAGGAATGTCTCACCGACAGCTTTATCTTGGAGTCATCGGGATAATGTATGGTGGCTTGGTAAGAAGTCTTACCAATGTGTGATGTCTCACCAAACGGTTATACATTTGTGTCATCGGTGTAACATGTGACTTCGATAAGAACTCTCAGTGAAAGTGATAAGTCCTGCCGACATTGATGTTTGTTAACAGATGTCTTCAGTGAGACTCCTAGTGACTGAAGTCTTCGGCAAAAGGTGTGAGCATTCGGTATTACCTCTTAGCGATACTGGTCTGTGTTTCCGATTGATGAATGTTTCGGTATAACATAAAGCCTTGGTATGATCTCCTGGCGAAAATGATAGTCTTGCCGATGGAAATTCTATTGTCTATGAGACTTTGAAGCTTCGATATGATGTCTTACCGATAGCGATATGTCCTAGCAATAGTGATACAAGTGATGATCATTGGTATGAGGTCTTGGCGACAAGGGGAAGTCTTAGCGATAGCTTTCTGGACTTGGAGTAACATCTTGCCGATAGGGATGGCTCTTGGAAATATCGATAGTTAGGTCTTGTGGCATCGGGGAGACACGGTTAGTGTCTCACCGAAATGCCAACATAGGTTGAACGCCTTTGACCGAGTGAAGACTATCCTACATGGCTTGTATTCGACCAATCAACAAAGCTGAATGGGAACCACTAGCAGTTGGAATGTTGCGGCCATTACTGAGAGGAAGTTTGATAGACCATGGACATGATGGATATACTCAGAGATTGTAGATGTTGTCTGGTTCGATGGTTGTATGAATAGTTGGATGTATAGTTTGATGTATGATTAGAGTGAATTGAATTCTGAGTGTATTGTAACTTGAGTGTTCTGTAGCAAGGTTGATCATTGTGGATGCTGTTGTAAATTGACATCAGAGAGAGTCAAGCCCGTACATTTTATGTAATTTCATTACTATAATACAAAGGAGTTTTTCTTGGTGTGGTGGGTTTTTCTCCCGTAAGGGTTTTCCCATGTAAATCTGGTGTTCATATGTGTATGTCTAGTTCTTTGTTTCTATTATCTCTTTCAAGTGCATCTTAATTGGACTGTAATTGTAAAATTTAAAGATGTCTCTGCATTCTTCCCTAAGGTTTTGACGTTAGGAGAGTTGTTTCCACACCTTAGCTTTCCTTACAAGTGTTATCAGAGCCTGGCCAGTTGTGTTATCCTTGTGGGTACGTTGGGTTTTTTGAGTCAATTCTATTCAGTGGGAGTCTTGTAGAAGTTTGTTAATTCAAATTACAGATTGAGATGGCTAGCACGTTAGGAAATATTGAAATAGAGAAGTTCAATGGCAACAATTTTGAGTTGTGGAAACTCAAAATGGAAGATTTGTTAGTGGATCGTGATCTGTGGCCTGCTATGTCTGGAATGAAACCTATAGGCATGAAGCAAGAAGATTGGGACCTTGCAGATAGAAAGTCTAAGGGGCTGATAAGGCTCTATTTGGTAGACTCTATTCTTCTGAATGTGCATGAAGAGAAGACTACATCTTCCTTGCGGAAGAGACTAACATATATTTATCAGGGGAAGTCCTTGGTGAATAAACTGTTCTTGAGGAAGAAGCTATACACTTTGAGAATGCAGGAAGGAGGGTCTGTAGCTGATCATTTGAACACATTCAACATGCTAATTGCACAGTTAACATTTGTTGGTGTGAAGATTGATGAAGAGGATCACTGTATGCTTTTATTGTGTTCTTTGCCAGACTCTTGGGATCACCTAGTGATGGCTATTGGGAGTACAACATCCAATTTCAAGATGGAAGATGTTGTTGCTTCTTTGTTATCAGAAGAGATGAGAAGGAAATCTTCTAAGATGGCGAAGGAGGCCCTTGCTATTAGAGGAAGATCGAAAGAAAAAGGCAAGAAGAAGGACAAAAAATATAAATCGAAATCAGAGGGGAGATCAAAGTCTTCTGGAAAGAAGTCCAAGGTGAGATGCTGGAATTGTGGGCAACCTGGTCATGTCCGAAAGGATTGCAAAGAGGAGAAAAAGAAGAAGAAGATCTCTTCCGATAATGATTCTTCTCAGAGTGATGCAGACACCTTCATTGCAGCCTTGGCTACGCAGACATCAGATGATGTCTGGCTAATTGACTTTGGAGCATCTTTCCACATGACATCTCATAGAGACTGGTTTACAAAGTATGAAGAATACGATGGTGTAAAGGTGTACTTGGCAAGTGATTCATATTTGGAGATTGTTGGCTGTGGAAGAGTCAGAATCCAATTCCTTGATGAAAGAGTGAAGGGGATCAAGGATGTTATGCATATACCAGGTCTGGATTGAAATCTACTGTCTTTCAGTAAGCTGAATGATATTGGAGTGCAAGTCATGTTCTCTGGAAATGGCTGCAAGAGGACTAGAGTCTCAATGGTGCTAGCAAGGGGTGCTCGTATTGGTACTTTGTACAAGCTAAATGCACATGTTGTTCAATGTAACAGTGTCTCTGTAAAGTCACAGAAAGCTACTCATGGAGGAAAAAAGGGAAATGTTCCTAATTGTGTAAACTCTATGGAAGTTAAACTTCCAGTAGAAAAGACTATGTTCTGGCATCATAGGCTAGGCCACATTGGAGAGAAAGGTTTAAAAACCTTGAAGAATAAAAACCTGGTTGAGGGGCTTGATGATTTTAACCTTGAATTTGAATTCTGTGAACATTGTATATATGGAAAACAACACAGTGTTTCTTTTTATTTCAGTCCTCATAAATCTTTTGGTTTGCTAGATTATATTCATTCTGATGTATTTGGTCCAGTGAATGTTCCTTCTTTGTCTAAGTCAAGGTACTATGTATCGTTTATTGATGATTATTCAAGAAGAGAATTTGTCTATTTTTTGAAAAGTAAATCAGAAGTGTTCAGTCGGTTTAAGGAATTTAAGAACCTTGTAGAAAATCACACTGGAAGAAAAATAAAATGTTTAAGGACTGATAATGGCGGTGAATTTTGTTCTGATGATTTCAAAAGGTACTGTAAAGACCATGGGATTAAAAGACATAATAGTACACCTTATACTCCACAACAAAATGGAGTTGTAGAAAGGTTCAATAGGATAGTGATGGAGAGAGCACGAAGTATGCTGAGTAGTGCTGGCTTGGAGGAGAAGTTTTGGGCTGAGGCTGTTGCTACTGCATGTTAGTTGATAAATCGTTCTCCAAATTTTTCTCTTGTTGAGAAAACACCTTTGGAAGTGTGGTCTGGTAAGAAGCCCTCTCTGAGACACATTTGTGTTTTTGGTTGTGAGGCATATGCACATGTGTCGTATGAGAAAAGATCTAAGTTGGAGAACAAGGTTGTCAGATGTATTTTTATTGGCTATAGTGCTGGCATAAAATGATAGAAGCTTTGGAATCCTGATACAAAGAAGGTTTTGTATAGTAGAAGTGTAATATTTCATGAGATGAAGCCTTCTACCTTGGATCTGTAGTTAGAGACGAAGTCTAAAAACAAGAAGGATGCAGTTGTAATTATTTTGACACTAGAGAAAGAGGAATTGAAAATTGAAAATGTACCTGAAACTGAGAGCTCAAGCAGTTCTGAAAGTTCAAAAGAAGAAGAACAACCTCAACCTCAGAAAGTGAAGAGGTCAACCCGTGAAAGAAAACAACCTGATAGGTATGGGTTCTCTTTGATAGATTCTACTTGTGCCTATGCTCTAATTTCTAGCACTGATGAGCCTAGGACTGTAAAAGAGACATTTAGAATGTCTGATTCAGACTCTTGGTTGGAAGCCATGAAAGAAGAAATAACATCATTAGAAAAGAATGATACCTGGAGTTTGGTGCCCTTGCCTGAAGGCAGAAAAGCTGTGGGTTGCAAATGGGTATTTAAGAAGAAAATAGGTCTGGATGGCAGTGTGGAAAAGTACAAGGCGAGGTTGGTTGCGAAGGGTTATTCCCAGGTAGAGGGAATTGATTATGGGGAAATCTTTTCTCCTATAGCTAAGCTGACATCTATCAGATTTTTTTTGTCACTTGCAGCAGCGTATGACTTAGAGATCAAATAGATGGATGTGAAGACAACATTTCTTCTTGGTGATCTTGAAGAAGAAATCTATATATCCCAGCCTGAGCACTTTGTTGGAAAAGGTAAAGAAAAATTGGTTTGCAAGTTGAAAAAGTCTTTGTATGGGTTAAAACAGTCACCTAGGATGTGGTACTAAAAGTTTGATACTTTTGTATTGTCTTTGGGATTTGTAAGATCAAAATATGATCATTGTGTGTATTATAAAGCTGAAAGTGATCAAGTGCTTATTATTGCTCTCTATGTTGATGATATGTTGTTCATAGGCAATAGTAAGTTGATGATTTCTGATCTTAAGTCTCAACTGTCTGCTAAGTTCAAAATGAAAGATCTTGGTGCATCAAGGTATATTCTAGGGATGGAAATAACCAGGGATAGGAATAGTAGAAAACTTTGGCTTAGTCAGAGTAAGTTTATCAGGACTATTCTAGAGAGATTTTGCATGAATGATTGCAAGTAGCTAGTTGTTCCAGTCTTGCAGGGAAAGAAGCTATCTGTTGAAGACTGTCCAAAATCTCCTACTAAGATGGAGGACATGACTAGTGTACCCTATGCTAGTGTGGTTGGCAGTCTTATGTATGCAATGGTCTGTACAAGGCCAAACATTGCCAAGCAGTGAGAGTACTTAGTCAGTTTATGGCTAATCCTGCAAGGACACATTGGTATGCTGTGAAGAGAGTATTCAGATATTTGAAGGGCACTTCAAAATTTGGTTTGCGTTACCATGGGAACTTGATTGAATCATAGAGGAATCTTAGTATTCAAGGCTATGTGGATTCTGATTAGGTAGGGGACATTGACAGTAGGAGGTCCACCAGTGGATACATTTTCATGATGAATGGTGATGCAGTGAGTTGGATGAGTAAGCAATAGACTGTAGTCGCTTTGTCCACTACAGAGGTTGAATATATGGTAGCTACACATGCTTGTAAAGAAGCGGTTTGGTTAAAACACTTGTGTTCTAACATTGGTTTTGATGTAGGGAAAATAACTATTTTCTATGATAGTCAAAGTGCAAATTTGTCTGGCAAAGAATCCTACTTTCCATGCCAGGATGAAACATATAGATGTACAGTACCATTTTGTACGAGATATGGTGGAGGATGGAAAGGTCATTTTGGAAAAAATTGATACTCTGGAGAATGTTGTAGATGCATTGACGAAGCCAATGAGCATAGACAAGTTCAGGTGGTGTGCCAATTCGATGGGCCTTAGTGCCCATGATTTTTCAATAAGTTTTGTTGTGCTCTGGAGGTGCCTGTGTGATCTTTGTCAAGTGGGAGATTGTTAGAAATATATGTCTCAATCTCATAGGCTGAAACCTATGAAAGGGAAAATTTGGTGTGACATTCATTGTGTCTGGCCGACTAGCAGCTTTGGAACCTTGTGGTTTGTAAAGGTCGCTGAGACCTTGTCACTGTCATGCCGAATGCACCTATCACTGTGATATTATGATCGCTGTGACAATTTATATCTCACTCCGCCCGAGTTGATCTCTTGCCAATGGGTTAGTGTCAAGTGATGGTCGGGAAGACTCATGGTGATTGGAGTCTTTGGGGTAACATTGAGGCTTCGTTATGAAATCTCAGCGATGAAGTATTGTCTCACTGACAACGTTTCATTTAGAGTCTTCGGGGAGAGTCTTGGATGTTTGGTATGACTCATATCAACAAGGAATGTATCGCCGATAGCTTTATCTTGGAGTCATCAGGATAACATATGGTGGCTCGGTAAGAAGTCTTACCGATGTGTGATGTCTCGCCGAACGGTTATACATTTGTGTCATCGGTGTAACATGTGACTTCGATAAGAACTCTTGGCGAAAGTGATAACTCCTATTGACATTGATGTTCGTTAACGGATGTCTTTGGCGAGACTCCTATCGACTGAAGTCTTTGACGAAAGGTGTGAGCATTCGGTATTACCTCTCAGTGATACTGGTCTGTGTTGCCGACTGATGAATGTTTCGGTATAACATAAAGCCTTGGTATGATCTCCTGGCAAAAATGATAGTCTTGCCGATGGAAATTCTACTGTCTATGAGACTTTGAAGCTTCGGTATGATCTTTTGCCAATAGCGATAAGTCCTGGCGATAGCGATACAAGTGATGATCATCGGTATGAGGTCTTGGCGACAAGGGGAAGTCTTAGCGATATCTTTCTGGACTCAGAGTAACATCTTGCCGATAGGGATGACTCTTGGCGATATCGATAGTCAGGTCTTGTGGCATCGGGGAGACACAGTTAGTGTCTCACCGACATGCCAACATAGGTTGAACACCTTTGACCGAGTGAAGACTATCCTACGTGGCTTGTATTCGACCAATCAGAGAAGCCGAATGGGAACCGCTAGCAGTTGGACTGTTGTGGCCGTTACTGAGAGGAAGTTCGATAGACCATGTACGTGATGGATATACTCAGAGATTGTAGATATTGTCTAGTTCGATGGTTGTATGAACAGTTGGATGTATAGTTCGATGTATGATCAGAGTGAATTGAATTCTGAGTGTATTGTAACTTGAGTGTTCTATAGCAAGGTTGATCATTGTGGATGCTGTTGTAAATTGACATCAGAGAGAGTCAAGCCTGTACTCTGTATGTAATTTCATTACTGTAATACAAAGGGGTTTTTCTTGTTGTGGTGGGTTTTTCTCCCGTAAGGGTTTTCCCACATAAATCTGGTGTTCATATGTGTATGTCTAATTCTTTGTTTCTGTTATCTCTTTCAAGTGCATCTTAATTGGACTGTAATTGTAAAATTTAAAAATGTCTCTGAATTCTTCCTTGAGGTTTTGACATTAGGAGAGTTGTTTCCACACCTTAGCTTTCCTTACACATGGGGTATCATTCCAAACTTGCACGCCAATTTTCATGCAAATTGCAGAACTTTAATTTTTTTCGCCTGTCAACACCCAATTCAGCACTTCCAAAATACCAATTTGATCAATTTTATTGTGGAAGAGTACTATGAGGGTCGTGAAAATTAAATATCATTTTTTATTCCTTCATTAACTATTTATCTATTTCATAAATGATGTGGGGGGTATTTGAAGCATAAAAGAGAAAAAAATCAAAAATTTAGAGCTTTTAAAATTCCCATAATAGAGTAAAACACTCCTTGAATAAAGATAACATTTGGAGGAGTTTCTAGAAGTTTAAATGCATTATTTATGGCTGAATAAAGAGAGGATATAGATAGCTATTCTTAGGGGAGAGTTGGGAGCCCATTTTGGGGCAATAATTAATGATTTTTAAGGCATTTTTGGGTGCTTTTTGAGGAAAAACGTGGGGAGAAGTTTTAGAGGAATGGGAAGGAAAAAAACTACCTTGTAAAAGTATTCCTTAGGGAGTTTTGTTGCAGGTTGGAGCAGCAACAGAGGATTGAATAATGTTGGATTGATGACAAAGTGGGAAGACTTCTTAAACATAATTTGTGAGGGAATGGCTGTGAGAGCCAAATTTTGTAAATCTGATTTTACAGATTATTTTCTTGCATAAAATTGTAATTGATTCACATGATCGAATATAGTTTCAGATTTGAATGTTAAATCTCTTATTTATTTAATCTCCATTGTATGAGTTTAATGTTGGGTTTGAGTTTTTCTCTTTCATCAGTGGTATTAGAGTTGGTTGTTCCTGAGTGTGTAGGTAGAAGCGCCGATGTGAGGCAGTTTGTATTAGGACCTGTGGGTAGAGAGTAAAGCAGTTGCAAAGAGAGTGGAAAAGTTTTTGACAAAATGTCTTGGAAGCTAGGAGAATGTTTTGTGATGAAGAAAGAATATCTAGAGCCACAAATAGATAATCAAGAGCTCATCCAAATGAGTACTTTATTATGAACAAGGTGTAAAGTGAGTGGGAAATGTTGCAAAGTAATTGTGGATAGCGGTAGCACCAATAATATTGTATCTGAAGAGATGGTAGACAAGCTGAAATTGAAAAGAATCAAGCATCCTAGTCCATACTACATTTCTTGGTTGCAAGGAGATTGTCAGATATGGGTAAGTGAGCAATGTGTGGTTGATTTTCAAATTCGTAGATATAAGGATGTGATTGTATCTGATATAGTACCTATGGATATATGTCATATTTTGTTGGGTAGACCATGGTTGTATGATCGAAGAGTTCTACATGATGGTAGGAAGAAATACATAGCATCATAAAGGATGGGGAAAAATATGTCTTGAATCCTTTGCAGGATAGGCAAGAGGAAGTGGCTAGAGAAGTTGAAGCATATAATTGGGATATAAAGGAAAATAAAATGGGAAGTGTTGAATCTCATTGTTCTTTTGGTATTGATATGTTTGCAAGTGAAACTTTGTGTGCAGGGAAGAAGGATGAAAAAGAAAATATAAAAATCCTTGTTCAAAAGGATAAAGAGGGAAAAGAAGAGGAAAGTGCAACAATGATTAAGGATGATGAGTGTCCTTTGGAGGACTTGAAAGTACAACTAAGATTGAAGGTGAAGAAGATATGGCAATAGACAGTGGTGAAGAAAAGGTTGAAGAGAAAGAGGTAATGCATAATATGTTTCATTTTTTTGATGAAGATGAGAGTGGATTTTGTGTAGATGAAAAATTTTCAGTGGTAGAAAGAGAATGGCAAGTGTTGATAGAAGGTGGAGTGAAGATTGCAGCAAAAGTTAATGAGGTGAAATTAGATTTTGATGAATACTTTGATGAGGTTGAGAATGATATTGTAGCGAAGGATGAGGTAAATTTTTATTTTGAATTTAGCTTTAATGATTCTAGACCTTCTTTGGTGAGTGTAGAAAATGATTTCAAGCAAGAAAAGAGTATGTAGATGCAAATTTTTAATTTCCATGGAGTAGTAATTGTAGATTTGTATAAGGATGTAGTGGATTTTGATTGTTATTTGGATAATACATATTTGGATGTAGAATTTGTAGAGGACGTTGCAGGAGGAACTTAGTAGAGGTGGTCAGTTTGTGGTGGGTTGGATCCCACAAAGAAGGAAAGAATGGAAGAAGGGATGTGGCCAAGGAGAATGGTTCATGGTGGACATGACTCTACAAGAGCAAGGAAGAAGAAAGTGCACACTTGGTGGAGGAGGACGACAAGTGTCTCAGCTAAGTGCTGGAAGAGGCGAATGAAGAAATTCATTATGTCTAATCCAGTGATGAAGTTCGCTGCAGGTGGTTTACAACCTGAAATGGTAGTTCTATTACCCAACTCCATTTTGTGAGTTCTACTCACAAAAATTTTCCTACTCAGCGTGTCTGATGGAGGAGCATCTGGGAGGACTAGCGATCAACATCAACCAAAAATAATCTTTTGGTTTGGATTTCCATTTTGGTGTCCTTTGGGATTCATTCAACATCTCTCAACTTTGGAAAGCTCTTTTTGTGTTCAAATTTGCATAAAATCAGTATTTAACAAATAATCATTTTAAGCTTTGCAGACAGTTTTCAAAAATTAATTTTGAAAAATTCATAAGGATTGGAGTAGAATATTTTGGTAGGGGCATTCTTGGAGATGGCATGTGAAATGTGCAAAAAGAATTAAAGTCATATCTTTTTCAGTTTGAGATATTTTAATATTGAAAGTTTATTAAAAATTGTCAACAATTTATGAAAATTTTAATATCTCATGATTTTGGAGAGCTAGAAAAAAATATTTTTGTAGGAGTCCATGGGGTATCATTCCAAGCTTGCACACCAATTTTCATGCGAATTGAAGAACTTTAATTTTTTTCGCTTGTTAGCACTTAATTCAGCATTTCCAGAATACCAATTTGATCAATTTTATTGTGGAAGAGTATTATGAAGGTCATGGAAATTAAATATCAGTTTTTATTCCTTCATTAACTATTTATCTATTGCATAAATGATGTGGGGGGTATTTGGAGCATAAAAGAGAAAAAAATCAAGAATTTAGAGCTTTTAAAATTCTCATAATAGAGAAAAACGCCCTTTGAATAAATACAACATTTGGAGGAGTTTCTGGAAGTTTAAATGCATTATTTATGGCTGAATAAAGAGAGGATATGGATAGCTGTTCTTAGGGGAGAGTTGGGAGCTCATTCTGGGGCAATAATTAATGATTTTCAAGACATTTTTGGGTGGTTTTTGAGGAAAAACGTGGAAAGAAGTTTCAGAGGAATGGGAAGGAAAAAAACTACCTTATAGAGGTATTCCTTGGGGAGTTTTGTTGCCAGTTGGAGTAGCAACAGAGGATTGAAATAATGTTGGATTGATGACAAAGTGGGAAGACTTCTTGAACAGAAGTTATGAGGGAATGGTTGTGAGAGCCAAATTTTGTAAATCTAATTTTGCTGATTATTTTCTTGCATAAAATTGTAATCGATTCACATGATCAAATATAGTTTCAGATTTGAATGTTAAATCTCTTATTTATTTAATCTCCATTGTATGAGTTTAATGTTGGGTTTGAGTTTTTCTCTTTCATCAATTTCGTTTCGAACCAAGCAAGATGAGAAGAAGGAGATTGATAATGTTTACTTTTCCCCTGGTATAAAGCACAATCTCATGAGTATTAGACAACAAATCCAAAAGGGATACAAAGTGTTGATGGAGAAAGATGAATACATTATTTATGAGAAGGATGGAAGCAAGAAAATCATTGCAGCAATGCTAATGACGAAGAATAGAATGTTTCCATTGAGGTTGGAAAGGTGTTTCTTAGCTCAGTCCACAACTACAGAAAAATGTATAGCAGTACATCAGCAAGCGACCTTCAAGGCAGTCATTCAAGACCCTTCCAAGCTATGCCATCTTAGGTATGGACACTTAGGGTATGTTGGTTTTAGTATTTTTCCAAAGAAGAGTATGGTTGGAGGTTTACCAACCATAGGAGAGCCTAGTGTTAGATGTGAAGCTTGTATTTTAGGCAAGTAACATAGACAACCATTTCAATTGAGCAATTCTAGAAGGGCAAGAGCACCATTGGAGCTGGTGCACACTAATTTGTGTGGCCCTATGCAAAAAATTTCTATTGGTAAGAGCCAATATTTTATGACCTTCATAGATGATTACAACTGTAAGACATGAGTTTATTTTTTACAGTATAAATCTGAAGCTTTTGACAAGTTTGGCCCAGGCTAAAAAGGAGAGTGGACATTTCATCAAGGTCCTAAGGTCAGATAGAGGGGTCCAAAGTATACCTCCAATCAATTTGTGAATTTTTGCAAGCAACATGGCATTAAGAAGGAGCTAACAACAACCTATACTCCACAAAAAAATGGAGTGGCTGAGAGAAAAAATAGAACCATAGAGGAGATGACAAGAAGCATGCTTAAAGCCAAGGGCCTCCCAAATAAATTTTGGGGTGAAGCTGTAGCAACAACAATTTATTTGATAAATAGAAGTCCTACAAAGGGATTTTTTAATAAGATTCCACAAGAGGCATGGAGAAAATGCAAGTGGACAGTTGAGCACTTGAGAGTGTTTGGGTTTGTGGCATATGCACTTGTGCTAAAAGAGAAGAGACAAAAGTTGGATGACAAGGGTGAGCAATGTGTTTTCATGGGCTATAGTGAAGAGTCCAAAGCATATAGGTTGTATAATCCAGTCACCAAGAAAATCGTCATCAACAGAGACATGGAGTTCCTAAGGATGAGTCATGGCATGGCCTAACATATTTTGACAACTCCTGAAAGCTCCCAAAATCTTCAGGTGAAGAAGGAAAAGAGTATGAAGTGCAACAAGATGAGCCTACAGTCGCTCTCGATAGCTTCGGACTGCTCCAAACCACTACACAATCACAGACAAAGAGCTCTAGATAACTTCAGACAGGGTCTACCCAGTAAATCAATAATAGTAGTGAAAATTCAGACCCCACTCTTGCCTCCCTAATGCCAAGGAAGACCAAGATTCTAAGGGAGATCTACCAAAATGAAAGGTATGATGGAGAGTTTGATGAAAGTGTGAATTTTGCATTATTTTCTCATAGTGATCCAATTTGGATGCTATGAAAGAAAAGAAATGGTGTGAAACCATTGATGAGAAGATAGATGCAATAGAGAAGAATACAACATGGGAGCTAACTGATTTTCCTCCCAACAAGCAAGTTATTGGAGTGAAATGGGTCTATAAGACCAAAAAAAATATCGATGGAAGAATAGAAAGGCATAAGGAAAGATTAGTTATTTGAGGGATACAAACATCAGTTTGGGAGAGATTATGATGAGATATTTTCTCCAATTGCAAGGATGGAAACCATGTGGGTAGTCATAGCAATTGCATCCCAACATAAGTGGAATGTGTTGCAAATGGATGTGAATTCCACTTTCTTGAATGGAGTATTGAAAGAAAAGGTATATGTGGAGCAGCCACCTGGTTATGAAGTTCCAAGTCAAGAAAATAAAGTATACAAGCTAAAGAAAGCTCTTTATGGGCTGAAGCAAGCTCCACAGGCATGGTAGAGTAGGATTGACTCATATTTGTTGAGCAATGACTTTAGAAAAAGAGATGGTGAGCCCACTCTTTACATCAAGGCAGCTAATGGTAAGATTTTAATTATTTTCTTGTATGTTGATGATTTAGTTTTAATTGGGGATGAGATTTCCTCATTGTTGATTTTAAAGAGGCCATGAAAAGAGAGTTTGAAATAATAGACTTAGGTCTCTTGAGGTATTTTCTAGGCATAGAAGTAAAAAAAATGCATGATGGTATTTTTATCTCTCAAGCAAAGTATGCAACTAAGATTTTGAAGAGGTTTAGAATGCAAGATAGCAAGCCTACCACTAAACCAATAGCCATAGGTCTGAAGTTGAGCAACGAAGATTGTAGCAACAATGTGAATCCAACCATGTATAAGAGTTTGGTTGGAAGTTTAATGTATTTAACAACAACTAGGCTTGATATAATGCATAGTGTAAGTTTTATTTCTAGATTTATGGAGACTCCAAAAGAGTCACATTGACAAGCAGGTAAAATAATCCTAAGCTATGTGAATGGAACCAAAGGATATGGTATTTTTTATGGTGCAACAAATGATTTTGGGTTGGCTGGTTACACAGGCAGTGATTGGGTAGGAAGTGTAGATGATAGAAAGAGCACATTTGGATATGTATTTTATTTGGGATTGGGATTCATTTCATGGGCTTCCAAGAAACAACCCACAATTTCCCTATCTATAATTGAGGCTGAATATATAGCAACAAATGCAACGACATGCCAAACTATTTGGCTAAGGAGGACCTTAGCAAATTTGAAGGAAGAACAAAATGATGGAACTATATTTTGTGACTTGATGTTTCATCAATTGCTTTGATGAAGAATCCAATTTTTCATGGAAGAAGCAAGCACATTGAAATCAGGTATCATTTCATAAGAGAATTAGTTGAGAAAGGTGAAATTAAAATGAAATTTTGTAGGTTTGAGTAGTAGCTTGCAGACATTTTCACCAAACCTTTGAGCAGAGATTGCTTTGAATGCCTATGGAGAAATTTAGGTGTTGTTGATTTAAATGAGGAATGATGTTGTTTGATGACTCAGTCAAAGGGGGAGTGTTGGAAATATTTATTTTTGACTAAGTCCTTTCATCACGTTAACTCCCTAGTTCACCTACCTATCATGAGCCTTAAACGGCAAGTTTCTTTTTCAAGATTTTCATCCTTGTCTTGCTCCTAACTACATAGAATTTATTATGGTAGGAAATTTTGAATTTCTATAATTAACTGTGGTAGGTAAGTTTGAATTTTGAGAGGGAATTTTTGAATGAATACAAATAGAAAGAATGTAATAGACATATTAAATTTGTCAGCAAAAGAATTTGCAAGTGATTTGCAAAAGGTGAAGTTGCAGCAACAACAAAGAATGTTTTGTGGAAGAAGCAGCAAATAGCTCCAAACTATTTAGTGTTTGCAGGGAGTAGCAGATAGCTCTAAATAGCTACAGATTAGCTGCAATGGTTGTAGGGAGCGACAGATAGCCCTAGATCATTCAGTGTAAAATAAGTATAGAGAGATATGAGAAGCTCTTGATTGTTTAGTGTGTGTGTGTGTGTGTGCAACTGCAAATTGCTACAAATCTAGTTTGTTATTTTTAGTTTGTAGTTTGAAGTTTGAAATCATTTTGTAATGGTTAGTTTTTGAGTTAATAGAAAAAAACAAGTGTTCATGCCCAACTATGTGTCTCCAATCTATTTGTTTTGTTATTCTGCATTTGATTTTGGGTATTCCCCTGTTGTTTGGCGAAACAGGGCAGCAACTCTATAGGTTTTATTTTATTTAAAGTTTCTCACAATAATGACATGGGTTAATTTTTTTTTTTCTAGAATCTTATACATCGATTACCATTTCCCTCTCTATTTCGATGGTCATAATGCACACCACTTAGCTTTTAAACTATTCTCATAAATGAGCCACTACACTTTTATTATAACAATGCCTATCAAACTCAAAGAATGATAAGCCGTCAATAGAAACTAATGCCTCTAATAATATTTTATTCCTATTATTATGTACATTATTAATAGATAATGTGCCACTTATTGACTTTTACAACGGTTTGAAAAGGAGCATTCAATGGCAGTTTAAACCGTCACTGAGTGGCTTATTGAAAGCATTGAACATGCAGTTATACTGCCACTTATGTGGCTCCAAAGTAGATTAGTATGTGCCCATGCTAGCTTTATAAAATGGTGCCCTATTATGGCTTTCAATGACATTCTTTAATCCTTTGAATCAACTTAATTGCCATGACTTATGAGTGGTGAAAATGCCATATTAACGTGACAGTTTATGTTGAATGCACAAGACAACTTAGAGGGGGATGAATTAGTTGTACATTAAAACATCAAAACCCTCATTAACATTTAGATGCTTAATATCCTTATTAGCTCTTAATCTGTTAAATTGATTTATCATAAAAGTAAATAACATAAACAAAAGCACATTAACACCATACACAACATAACACTAGATTTATGTGGAAAAACAACAGTGAGGATTAGCTCACAATATAAAGTAACTACAAAACCAAATACAATAGGCTCACTGTCAAAAGGCTCATTTCCCAAAATAAAGAAGGTATTAATGCCAAGGGTTCACTACCAACTTAGAAAGAATACATAGAAAGAATGTTACAATAAGAAATTCATCTTAGAGTAATAGAAAAGATCCACCATTGCATCAATAGATCATTCACAACCTCACTGAATAATATAGACACCTTCTACTCATTACTTCCAAAAGTCTTAGGCTTCAAAGCTTGCATTGGATTTTGTACTTTTGCACTTCACATCACAATGCTCTGCACACATCCTTCATCAACTCACCACTCATATATACCATCCACAACCTTGAAAATAATCTCCAAGGTTTTCTAAGCACTTCAAAAATGAAAATTCAAATTAGGTTGGCACAAAAACATTCTCGTGGTGGAGAGGAATGAAGGAAGACCACATCACACTTTAACTCAGACATAAATTGACACACACATTCTTCCACAAACACTGAAGCATATCTGCAATAAGTGTAAACACCCAAGGTTGACTGAACCCATGTTAACACTATTAAACATTTAAGTACACACTTCCTTTGGTCCAAATATGACTCACAAACCACACACAACACTTAAATACAATATGGAATATTCCATCAATACCCTGAAATCTAATAAATCCTTCGCAAAAAAATTCACCTGAAAAAATATATTCATTATGTACAACTAGTTAACCTTTAATACACTACAACTTATGAATCAACCCTTGTGGAGCATCAAACTTCAAACAACTCTGAAGGGAGATAGATACAGACATTGTAGACACATCTATATAATTGCAAGACCATAAACCAAAACATGGAGAAATGTAGAGAGAAACCATTTCTTCCAATCAATCGTTACTTCATAGTTCACACTGAACACAAATTCCATTGTAGAATGATCTAGAACCATAAACTATGGATATAACACCTTTGAACACCTTTGATAAACATATCTGAACCACACAAGCATATATTTAATATAGAAGAAATGTGGAGCAAAAACTAGAACATTACTCTACCACACTAAACATTATTTTATTCATTTTTTCTCAAAAGCACTTGAAAACCAAGCACCACAAACACAATCTCATCATCTGCGACACTTTCTCTGTAGTGCACCTCCATCGTAGTCCATCTAGATAATTGTGTAGGTGTCTATTTGTGTTATCGTGGATTAGTGTGTTAATGGCTCATCGATAAACATAATATTTTGATAGCATGGTTTACTCAATTAATTAAATTAGCAATGATTAAATAAATTGGATATTAAAATTGAATTTCAAGGTTGATTAAAATAAAATAAGAAATTAAAGAAATAAGGAGGATTTGTTTTCAAGCAGATTTGTAAAAGTAGGGAAAAGAGGATAAAATACAAAAGTATGCACATGCACGGCTTGTGATTGGAGCTTAATTAGGAAACTTGTTTTATTGAGAAAATATTGCCTAATTTGTTGAAAAAGAAATCAAAGTATCCAGTTGGTTTTATTTAAAATAGATAAATAAATAAATAGATAAAATAAATCTATAATAGGCTAAGTTGTTTTTAAGTGATGTTTATATCAAATTCTATGATTGATAATTTGTTATCATGAAAGGATAGTGACAATCATTTAATTTTAGAAAAGTAATATTGTTTTAAATAAAGCTGATATGAGTTTAAATAAAGTAAAATAGTTTTCTTTTTTAAGAGATTTTTGTGTTTTCTTTCTTTTAGATTTTTGGGATTTTTAAATGATTGTGGGTCACCTTTTTGGTATATATGGATCCTTGTTGATTGATTTTGGGGATTCTTTTCGGTGGAGTTTCAAAAAAAAAAACAAACTTGCTCTGCAAGAAAGATTGAGGAAGCTCGTGGTGGAGAGAGGGAGGCGTGATCTCAGTGCTGGATCTCCAACTTGCCAAACCTCGAAAGCCAGGTTCCATCATTTCTAAGTTTTAATTCTGCGATGTTAATGAATGGGTTGAATTGTATATCGTTGGTTCTTGATTGGAGTTCAAAATTCTTGTGTTCTAGCATGTCTGCGAGTTTTGTTTACCGTGTCAATAAGCATGGTTATGTCTTTACCACAATCATTTTGTTAGCATGAGAGTTACCCTTAGAATGTGATATAACTCTCCATGAAATCGATTTGTGTTTTCCCTTGCATGTTGTTTGTTGTTTGACGTCTCTTCATTACAGTTGGTTATCTGATACAACCTTCCCATTAATTGTGTGTGAGCCCATCTTTCCGATTGCTTTATTTAGCATCATCGATATTCTCCACAAGATTTTTGTATTTGTTCAAAATCGATTGAAAACAAAACTTTGTGTGCAGTGATAATTGAAACCACTTTCTAGAATCGATATTTGCTTGGACTGTGGCTTGGGTTGTAGGCGTACATTCTCCCTTCAGCTGCATACGCCTATTGACTAATTGAATATGTAATGCAATAAAGGTTACTGAGGTGTGAGGCATGTGCAGTCCTCATCCACTAAACTACTTAACTGCGTATGCCTAGAACACAAGCAAAGCTTACAATGCTAGAATGTGAATTTGAGTGCACCCTTGATTCAAAGTGTTTGAGAGCTTCCTTGCGCAATCCTTTTTGTGCAGAGTCTGCATGCCTGGTAACTCGATTTCTATACAATAGCGCTGTCTCTCCTGTGTCCTTCGTTGGTGATGGCGTCTACCTACCCTGGGTCTACAATTTTAATCAATGGCTTGTTCCTTGTTAATACTGTGTGTTTTAATCTTCTTATTCTTTTGGCCTTGCAAGATCCGCATGGTGTTGTCGCCGCTGCCATTCTTTTGTGATCATCTGAAACTAGACAAAACAATTTCTCTTGCAATAAATGTGGAGATTAGTCTGGTTGTAGCTTTGTAATCAGATCATACCGGAAGGATATTAGCAACCCCAATTGTAGTGTGAGGGAAATTGATAGTTTTTCCTATGGTGGCAGATAAATGATCTTATCTTCTTCTCCTCATAGCATTGAGTAAAGGTCTTGAATCTAGAAATACCTGTTGTCTCCACTCGCCAAGCCATTCTTTCCATCACTGCATAGATCTCTCATGTTGGTGGATGTAACCTGTCTCCTTCCCAAAAGGCGTGTGTCTTTTTATGGAGCTCAATCCAACTGTGTCCTCTTTAATCTCGCTTTCTTTGGCTCTTTCCCTTATTTTAGATGACATAGTGATGACTCCCTCTGCCTTTAGCCGTTTCATTCTAGGAGACACTACTGACTGTAATCTATTTGGCAATTGATAGTTCTCTCTGTGTAGTGACCAATTAGATTTTATATATATATTTTTGTGTGTGTATCTATATACATTTGTAAAAATAGTCTTATATCGTGATTAAAAAAGTAAATAAATAAATAAAATAGAATTGAAATAGAAGTCTTATTTGGTGGAATTCCTTTAAGTTAGGAAGTAAAATATATAACGCACGGTAAATAGTTTTGAAAATATTCAATGATTCATTAAATATTTTTTTAATGAAAATAATGGTATCTATACTACATTCTATTTATCATAGTAAGATTTTAATCATAGCAAAGTTTATGTCTTTGTGAATTAGATAATATTTTGATAGTTAATATTGGGTGTGTCCTTCATGATCATTTAATAGTAGAATTGATCAATTGGTTGAGTTAAGATTATTGTCATTAGAGTCTTATTGTGGAATGGCATATTATGTTAAGTTAGTAATTAAGAAATTGAATCATGGAAAAAAATGATTTAGGTTAGTGGTCTAACGAAGTTGGTGAGTTGTAAATTAAAAACTAAATAGTTTTAGATATATATTCATATATATTAAAGGAGAATATTATTGTTTTGTGGATAAATGGTTGGGCTCTATGCATTTATATGGTTACTTAGTTTTAGAGTTAGGAAAGAAATATGTTTTATTTTAAACAAAAGAAAAGAAAATAATATTATGCTTTCCTTTCAGATTTCCTTCCTTCTAAGTAATTTATGGAAGTCTTTTCTCATAGAGTGAAAATTAAATTAGCTAATAGATAAGAGGAAATTAAAATATATAAATAAATAATTTATTTGAAAATCAATGAAATATATTTTTATTAGAGAGTAATTGGTATTTAGACATCCACAAAATACGTTTATGTTCATATTTGCTATTATTTATAAATGGTTTGTAATTTATATAGTGTGATTTCTTTTATTATTTTAAATGATTTTACAATGATGTTTAAATAATATGTAAATTGATTCTTTAGTATGCCTTTGAAATCAGTAAATTTGAATAAACGTATTGGTTAGTATTATTGTTTGTTAAATGTTTTGATATAGAATGTGGAGGTGATGATTTTGTGATTACTAGTTATTGTGATATACTTGGTATAGTGTATTTCGGGGTTTATGTGATTGTCCTTAACTTCCTATTTTATTCAAAATAAAGGGGTGTTATGATGTGTAATTTTAATTGCATGAGTTGATTTATCTTGTTTGACTTTGTGTGATGGAAATTTGTATATGATTTGCCTTATGTTTAATTCAGGTTGAACTTTTGTACAAGTTTGAAAGTATGACTTGATTTGGCATATTGAGTTATTTTGGTTCTTGGGTAGATATTGATGTACCTCCAGGGGCTAGGGAAAATGGTGTGTGGGTGCACGTTTGTTGTTGTTGCACCTTTCTTGTCTATGTTTATACCTCATGGATTTTGTGTGGGTGGTACCTCCTTGTATATGGGTTTTGAAGCTTGGAGAGTCACAAGATGGCCGTGCCTCATGTGTTATGTTTTATAATGAATTTCTTTATGTCTTGAGGATTACGGTACGCCCATTGGTTTCTGTGATTTTAGAGTAACCGTAGGGGAGAGTGGCTCTTCTTGGGGCTAGAGTACAAGTGGTCACCCTTGAAAGAGTTTCCATAAATAAGTGATAACCTAATTAATGTATCTAGTGGGTTGGGTTAGTTAACACATAACAAGATAAAAACATGCACCTCACCCCTACCGTTAGCGCTCTCAAAGGCTAAGGATGGGTGGGAAGACCTGGTTGGTAAGGTCACTACCTTGTCTTTGTGAAAGGTAAGTGGCTCCGCATGAGCAACCCTATGGGGCGGCACCTTGAAATAGGATGTCTGGATAACCATAGATGGAGGCGGCTCCTTGAGCTAGGTTGTCTGGATAATCCATGTATAGATGGAGGCGACACCTTGTGATAGGTAGTCTGGCGAATTCATGTAAGGCCATGCGATGACACTCTCCCACTATGCCCTTTGTATCTCTTGTTCTGTTGCCTATGGAGTTGTCTCTTATAGTTGTTTAGTATTGTTGATGTTTATTGATGTGGATGAAAGGTGCCCTTGGGTATTGATTGTTGGATGGTTTTGCAATCTCATTTGGAGAGTTTTGGATTCTATTGTTTCGGCACCTCTTATGGTTATTTAGTGTTGATCTCTAATATTGGCGATTGATTCTTGTTGGACATTTCATTACTCTTGTTCTGGTTATGTGTTGGCAATGTTGTGGGTTAATATCTTGTGATTTGTTATCTCTTTTGTGGAGTCTTGTTTATCTTTGGTTCTTTTGACTTCTTGGGTGAGGATCTTTCTTGTTTACTCCAAGCACGGGGGTGGTCGGGTGGAACGTGCTACGCACCCCATTGGGTCCCCATCCGAAGGTCGAGATGCGCAAAGATGTACCTGTTGCAGTGAATTCTAAGTTATGTCAGAGTTCGATCCAGCTTATAGCTTTGTATTCCTTCAATTTCAGATTTATCTTTCCATGTTATTATATTCTTCCCATAGATGTTGGGAAACAATATTGTATTGATGTAAACCTTGAAGCAATGTATCTTCGTATTGTTATTGCATGATCCATGTTCGGGTCATTTGAGTGGGTGTATGTCTATCCCTCATGTAATGTAAGATGGTGTTATGAAAAGTGATGCAACTATGTGACCCCAAGGAACTTTGTTATATGTTGTACTTATATTGTTCATTTCATGTGATGTATGTTGTTGCATATTATTTCTTTAAAAAAAAATTGTGCCTTAAATGCTTGTATGTTTGTTCCTTTGGGGTTGCATGGCGGGGCATTACATTCTCAGCATCTGTAGTATAATGCAACATATCCAACAATGCATTCAACCATATTTTACAACAACAAGCTTTTGCAACTAAAGTAAGATATCAATGACAACACCAACAACTCCAGGCACATCATCAATACCAGCAACATACTAACACACTTCTTACTCAATATTTGACATCAATGCAACAACACTCTGTTGATATCAATGACAACACAAACATCCAACAATCACTCTCTTTTTCATTTATGGTAACACATGATATGAAAAACCATCAATAATCAAAACAACTCTGATCACCAACACATACTATACAATAGTATACACTACCCCCCTTACAAAAGCACCTATTATTTTCAACACTTTTATTTTTCTCCCCCTTTCTTCATAAGGTTTTCCAACTAACTCTCTCCCTTTTGACATAAATGGAAAAGGGTAAAACATAGTTTCTTTTATTCCTCTTTTTTCATTACTCACATTTACTTGCTCTCCCCCAAAGGAAACATATGTAAGGGACAAGAATTGTACCAATAGACCTGTAAGTTTTGTACAAACTTCCTTTAACAAAGCTTCAAAGGAAATTGCCAATAGTCAACACCTTTTCTTTTACTACACTCTCTTTTCATCATACCTTATCTGCACACTCCCCCTTAGGAGCACACAATATGCACCAACAGACTTCACCAACCAATAGCCATTGCTACCTACTCCCCCTGAGAGGTAGCACCCAAAATTATTCCATAACAAGGAATGAATCTTGAAATCCACTAGACTGATGCATATCCTTGTATGCATCTAATTGAAAGGGGAGGGGCAATAACCCCTAACTTTTCCTAGAGATACTCAAATGTATCTTTTGGAAGATCCATAGTGAATATATTTACAACTTGACCTTTTGTAGGCACATATTCCAACTTCACTTCATTCCTTACAACCTTCTCTCTCAAAAAGTGATACTAGATTGAGATATGCTTTTTCTTTGAATGCATTACCAGATTCTTTGAAATGTTAATAACACTTGTATTATCATAAAATATAGAAATAGGTTCATCATATAACACTTGGATATCCTTCAAAGTCTATTTCATCCGCAACACCTTTGTGCAATAAGATGCTGCAACAACATATTCTGCTTCTACATTAGATAATGACATTGAATCCTACTTTTTTCTTAGCCAAGATACCAACCTGCTTCCTAGAAAGAAAAACCACCACTTGTACTTCTATCATCCTCATAACCTACCCAATATACATCTGTATAGGCACTTAGAGAGAAATAAGTAATTTGATACTATAAGCCATCTTCCAAAGTGCCCTTCAAGTATCTAAAAATTCCTTTTACTATTGCCACATGTGACTCTTTGGGATCTTCTTGAAAACTAGCCACAAGAAAAACTACATGCATTATATTTGATCTAGTAGTAGTTACATATAGCAATCCTCCAATAATTGATCTATACTTTCTTTGATCATCCTTAAGAGATTCATCATTCTTTCCCAACTTGCAACCAATAACCATGGGAGTATGTACCAGTTTAGAATCTTTCATTCCAAACTTCTTTAGCATTTCCTTGAAATACTTTGATTGTGAAATGAAAATACCTTTTTTTCATCTAATTTGTAGCCTAAGGAAGAAACTCATCTTCCCAAACATTGACACTTCAAACTCATTAAGCATCTACTTTGCAAATCTCTTGCATATTGCCTCATTTCCTCCAAAGATGATATTATAAACATACACAACCACAATCAAGATTTGATCTTTATTTACTTTGAAATAAAGATTGCTATTTGTGGTACCTTTATTGAATCATTGCAACAACAAGTACCTATCTAATCTTGTATACCAAGTTCTAGGAGCTTTCTTGAGTCCATATAATTCCTTCTTCAATTTATAGACCATAATATTAGGGATATCTAATAACTAAAAGCCTTTTGATTGTTCAAATATATACCTCTTCTTCCAATTCACCATTCAAGAATGCAAACATCACACCCGTTTGGTAATCTTTGAAATCCTCGTGTGTTGCAAAATCCAAAAACATCATAATGGCCTCCATCATGTCCAGTGAAACAAATGCTTCCTCAAATTCTACTCCTTCTACTTATGAGTAGCCTTTACAGGCAAGCCTTGCCTTGTTCCTAACAACTCCATTGTCATTCAGCTTGTTCCAAAAATACTCATTTAGCTCCTGTTACTTAATTTTCACCCTCAAGCTCAATCAGGCAAGGCATCTATGATTGCAAGTGTTCATAAGGGTCAAATGAGATATTTCCATTGATGGTTAGTTCATGCATCTAGTGACATTTCACAATGAGCTCAGTTGGGAAGCTTTCTTTGTTGCAAATATGCCTCACTAATCACAGGATCAAGCCTCCATTAGACCCAAGTCGGTCTGACATCTTCACTGTCTGGCTGACTAGAAGTTTTGATACATTCTATTTTGAACAGGTCATTGTGACCTAGTTTCTATCTTGCCGAGTGCTTTCCCTACAGAGCCTATCACTGTGACAAGAAGGGTTCGGTATGACCTCTTATCGTATGGAATTCTTTGGCTGATAGGCCATTCAATCGTCAATCGGGGAGACTCATGGCGACCACGAGTTTCGGGATAACCTATAGCGCTTGGTGAGAAGTCCTAGCAATGTGAGAAAGTCACACAAACTGCATTTGTTCAAGGTAACAAAGAGTCTCAGAGAGAAGTCTTAGCGAGAATGGAATGTCTCACTGATGGTGTTGACGTCTTCGGTATAACTCTTGGCGACAGATGGATACTTCAGGGTAGGTCGTTGAGCTCGCTAAGATGTCTCAGTGACCTGGGAATGTTTTTTCGACAACGGAATGAGCTCGGTGGATGTCTCCCCAACAAGAAGGATGGGCTCTTGGTGTAGCGTTTCCCCTTCACCACAAGGTCTCGCTGAATGCACAAGGTCTCCGCGACATTTGACATTGGTGTAGTTTCCAGCCGTTGAGTTGAGGTCTTGCCGACATGGCCATGTCTCGGCGAACGAAGGGGATCTCGGCCAAAGGAAGTGGTTTCGCCACAATGTCTTGGAAAAACCTTTGTCTCTTGCTGAAGTGAACAAAATGAAGCCTCGCCAAATCAAGGTGCCTTTGGCACAACCTCTTGCTGACCAATGGATGTCTCCCCGACTAGGGGGTCTTGATGACTGAAGTGAACAAGTGGGGGTCCCACCAAGGAAACATCTGGTCTCACTAGGAGTTGGGGCTTTTGCCATGGGGTCCTAGCGACTATCCAAAGTATCACCGAAGTATGTGGCTTCAACATAATCTTGTGAATTCGATAGGAGATCTCCCAGACTCGGTGATGTCTCGCCGACAGTAAAGTGAACACCTCAGTAGAAAGAGAGGACCTTGGTGTGAGGTCTGGGTGATAAAGAAAAGTCATGCCGACTGAAAGACCCTCGTCAAAGCAAAGTGCCTTTGGTATGATGTCTCATCGATTGGTGGGAGTCTCAGTGAATAGATGAGAGCTCGGGCAGACAAGAGGATTTTGCTATGAAGTCTCAGCGACCGCATGATGTCTCACCGACTAGAAAATAAAGACCTCACCGAAAGAGCTTGACATTGGCATAAGGTCTTGCCGATATAAGGATGTCTGGCCAACAGAAGGAAAGGAGCTTAGCGGTATGACTTCTGGAGGCATCAGCAAAGAAGAGAGGCCTCGACAAGATGTTTTGCCGATTCGGTAAGGTTTCACCGAAAGCAAGCTGAGCTCGCCAACAGTTGAAAACTTCATCCCAAGGTCTTGCTGACACAGGGAGGTCTTGGTGATAAAGGGGAGTCATCGACAAAGGTCTCCCCAACATGAATTACATCGATGTAGCACCCGACTGTTGGAGTGATGTCTTATCAACATATTATGGTCTCAACGATAGAGGAGAGATTGATATGACATCTGAGCCTCGCTATGAAGTCTTCCCGACTTGCTGACATCTCGCTGAAAGAATGCGGAGCTCAGGTATAGAAAAATGCGTCGGGGTAACATCAGTATACCTTCACTGATAGAGGATAAGAAGAGTTTGCCATGTTGTCTGGCCGAACATGATTGTCTTGGCGACCACAAAGGTGATATCAGTATGTTTTTTGGGCTCGATAAGAACTCTCATCGACTATCATATGCTATGCCAATGGCTTCTGAGGAGCATAATCGCATCGGTGAGACACTTTCAGTGTCTCACCGAGATGCGATTCTGATCAAAGGAGCTTTTGACCGCCCATAGAATCTGCATGGAATACACTCAACCAATCAGAGGGAGATAAAGGCAAGCCATGGCTGTCTGACCAGCAAAAGAAGATCAACAGAATGTAAATCGACGCGGATTTGTTCTGAGCTCAGGAGCATTCAAAGCAACTCGACTGGGGGGAATTCAAAGGAGGACACGAGGATCAGAAGTAAATGTGGTGGTTGCAGAAAGATCATAAGGCTTCTCCGGGGAATGAATCTTCACTAACATGGACATGCTGGGTTCAACATTAAATTCAGTCAAAAGATCTAAGGAGAAATCTACTTCGAGGACTAATTTTTTGTAAGCCCTAAGGGGCCGACACAGTTTGATATATAAGGCATTTTTTCCTTTTTGTAAATAGTTCGGATTATACACTCTGAAGAGTTAGTGATTTTTTGTCAATCCTTCCTCAACTGATGTATGTTTTGTAACTCAACTGGAATCTGGAATACAAAACAAAGTTTACCTTGGAAGCTAGTGTTCATATTTGTACTGTTCTCATTTCTGTATCTTTCTTTTGATTATGCAAGTCTTTAACTGTGTTTTATAATTCTGCACTCATACCTTAAAGCTGTGAAATTTATCTTTCCTTCCTAAGATGTGTGTGTAGATCAAACCTGTTAAGAATGATGCATAAGTCTAAAAGAAGTTGTTCTAAGTATGTGAAACAGTAGCAATTAAGTTTCTCAGTGTATTTTCTTCTTGTTTCATTTCATGATTTCTTATCAATTCAGTTTATCACCATAAGTTTAGTTTCAATTGTATGCATTCCTTCTACTTTTACCCTTAAAGAATCAGTAGTTTAGGTGGTACCCAGAGGAAGCCAGCCTTCTGTGGAGGTTCATTTCAATCTCAGGTGACCCATAGCCTTGAAATGATCCCATGTTTCACCAGAAATCCTAGTTTCATAACTTCGCATAGGGTGCAATTTCTAGGTGACAACTATTTTTGGCACGCTTGGTGGGACTGTCGAGCAGACAGTTTGTAAATTATATGTCTACTACTGGTTTTTGATATGCAGCCAGTAAATTTCAGGCCTTTCAGAGGTAAAATATCAACATATCATGGCGACTCCAACTTTATAACAACTGGTTCCAGCAGCCCAGGTATCTGCAATTAATAAGGTTTGATCTTTGGGCTTGTTATTCCTCATGTCTTATCTCTCCAATGACTAGTTAGCAGCAATATAGTGACTTTCCACCTCCATTCCATGAGAGTCATGTGTATATGTCCTCCCATCAGCCATACTATATAGAACAACCTACTGTTTTTATGTCAAATGACCCAATATCAGCAGACTACCAGTATTTTCATCATGTTTCCCACCCTCCCACTCTTGGTCAACCTTTATGTCGACCAATATTTGATAAAAATAAACCCCAGGAGGAGGTTTCTAATGTTAACCAGCATGATTATTTACATAATCTGTCTCTAAAGCATCCTTACCAAGCTATAACGGACCTGCTCCAACAGTTTGATCGTGTGTTGTGGGCTTTGAGCTAGAGGTTTGAACATATGCAGATTAATGATGTCAGTAGGGTGTTCTCCTACATGTATGGCATGTTGGTCGATGTCAAGAAACAAAAAAAGCTTATTTCACTTCAGCAGGAGTTGGGATGTCAGTTTGAAGAAGATCTTGAGAGAGAGATAGTAGCCAAAGAGGAGCAAATGGAATTCTTATTTGTTCAGGTATAAGGTAGTTGGGCTTACTCAGATTATCAAGCACGAAGGTATGAGACACAGGAAGCCCTTTCCATTCCTAGTTTCAGTTCACCTTTTCTTGTAATGATGAATCATCTGGTAAAGGAGGAAGCTTCCAAGTATGGGTTTCCTAGCTTTGAACAAGAGAAACTTTTCAAGCTATTTAATGAGCCTATCAATAAGTCTTCTACTCTCAAGATTCCAAGTTGGAAAGTCCCATCTCAGTCACCTTGTGAGTTTCCTTCACCTATCATGCAAATGAAATCATGCTCTGGCATCCAGGAAGCAAAAGAAGGGAAAATCTCTGACTAGCACAACCCACTCAACTTGGAGGAGACTAAAAATATTGATTTTCTACATCTAGCTATGGAGGAGTATAGAAAACAATAACAACAAATGATTGAACAACAGGAAGGAACTGGAGAGTTGTTGATAGATGATAATCAGCAAGACAATGGAGGCTTAATTCAGGAAGAAAAACTTGAAATTGAACCTGACTCTATCGTCCTAGGTGAGAATTTTGATGTTTTTGAGTGTGTTCCGGATGAGGAGGGAAATTTTGAACCTTTTGAAGAAATATGCACAAGTTTCATTGAATAGTTTTGCTCAAGGTTGGATGCTAAAGAATCAAAAGAATCAGAAGAAGCTATCACTCATGGTATGTTGGAACAACAGGTTCACAAGATTGAAGAAGTGATGAAACAACAGGAGCCTATTGAAGCTGATTTGTAAACTCATAACTGGTCAGAGGAACTTGAGACTTCATCACCACTTGAGTTGTTGTCTTCTTGTGTTGAAAATGACAAGCCTGAATCAGAGTGTAACTCTCCTAGTACTGATAAGAATTATAAGTATCTTCCATTCTGGTCTATAAAGGAGCCTGAGGTTGATGAATTGATTGAAAGTGTGTTGGAGGAAGCCATCTCATTATTCATTAAAGGAGTGAATGTTCATTTTGGAAAGCATGAGCATATTGGGGAGGCTACTACTCTTCCATTAGGTCAGCCACAGGGGTTATACCTTTCCAGCTAGCAAGGTGATAAAATGGCAGTTCATGAGCAAGAGATCAAAGGAGGCTCAATCTTTGCCCTTACCAAAGGCTATCCAATCAGATGTACCTAGCTCAGATGGAATCTAATACAACACCAAGGATGAATTTTGTACCCAAGCATGAGGGTACTGCTGAGGAGGAACACGCTCAAGTTACCTTTCCACCTCATAACGAGAATGTTTACATTCCATATGAAAAGGTTAGTAAGCTTGAATATGTTCAAAGAGATCTTGCAACCATCCGTTGAATTGTCATGCATGCTTCATTTCTCTTTAGTTGTTCTCCAGCTTGGAAAACATTGTAATTTTTTTAGAAAGGGCAATTATTTTACCCAACCTATCAATGGGTTTGTTTGACCAATTTCTTACTGGTTAGTGTAGGGTAGGTTTAGTTCTTATTTCTTCCCCTAAGTGCTGTCCCAACATAGTAAATAGTTTTATTTCAGTTTTCCCCTGTTTTCAATAAGTACCTGCTGTGTTCTATGAGTCTCAAGCGAGTTGCAGCCATGTGCAAAACTGATATTTTTATTTGTTTTCTGAGCCTCCTAAAGACTCCATGCCCAATGGATAAGTCTAGACTACTGGTCTTCATGTTTAGCAGGAAAACATCCAACAAAGGTCGCCAAAAATGTTACCTAATTTTCACCCTCAGGCTCAATCAGGCAAGGCATCTATGATTGCAGGTGTTCATAAGGGCCAAATGGGATATTTCCATTGAGGGTTAGTTCATGCATCTGATGACATTTCACAAGGAGCTCAGTTGGGAAGCCTGCTTTGTTGGAAATATGCCTCAATAATCACAGGCTCAAGCCTCCATTAGACCCAAGTCGGTATGACATCTTCACTGTCTGGCCGACTAGCAGTTTTGATACATTCTATTTTGAATAGGTCACTATGACCTAGTTTTTGTCTTGCCGAGCACTTTCCCTACAGAGCCTATTGCTATGACAAGAAGGGTTTGGTATGACCTCTTATCACGTGGAATTCTTTGGCTGATAGGCCATTCAATCGTCAATCAGGGAGACTCATGCCAACCACGGGCTTCGGGATAACCTATAGAACTCGGTGAGAAGTACCAGCGATGTGAGAAAGTCACACCGACTGCATTCATTCGGGGTAACAAAGAGTCTCAGAGAGAAGTCTTAGCGAGAATGGAATGTCTCACTCATTGTGTTGACGTCTTCAGTATAACTCTTGGCGACAAATGGATACTTCGGGGTAGGTCTTTGAGCTCGCTAAGAGGTCTCAGCGACCTGGGAATGTTTTTTCAACAATGGAATGAGCTCGATGGATGTCTCCCAAGCAAGAAGGATGGGCTCTCGGTGTAGCGTTTCCCCTTCGCCACAAGGTCTCGTTGAATGCACAAGGTCTCCCCAAAATTTGACATCAGTGTAGTTTCCAGCCGTCGAGTTGAGGTCTTGCTGACATGGCCATGTCTCAGCAAATGAAGGGAATCTCAGCCAAAGGAAGTGGTTTCGCCACAATGTCTTGGTGAAACCTTTGTCTCTTGCCGAAGTGAACAAAATGAAGCCTCGCCAAATCAAGGTGCCTTCGGCACAACCTCTTGCTGACCAATGGATGTCTCCCCGACCAGGGGGTCTTGATGACTGAAGTGAACAAGTGGGGGTCCCACCAAGGAAACATCCAATCTCGCTAGGAGTTAGGGCTTTCACCATGGGGTCCTGGCGATTGTCCAAAGTCTCATCGAAGTATGTGGCTTCGGCATAATCTTGTGAATTCGATAGGAGATCTCCCCGACTCGGTGATGTCTTGCTGACAGTAAAGTGAATAGCTCGGTAGAAAGAGAGGACCTCAGTGTGTGGTCTGGGTGATAAAGAAAAGTCATTCTGACTGAAAGACCCTCACCAAAGCAAAGCGCCTTCGGTATGATGTCTCACCAACCGGCGGGAGTCTCAGTGAATAGAGGAGAGCTCGAGCAGATAGGAGGAGTTCACTATGAAGTCTCAGCAACCGCATGATGTCTCACCATCTAGAAAGTAAAGACCTCGCTGAAAGAGCTTGACATCGGCATAAGGTCTTGCCGATATAAGGATGTCTGGCTGACAGAAGGAAAGGAGCTCAGCGGTATGACTTTTGGAGGCATCGGCGAAGAAGAGAGGCCTCGACAGGATGTTTTGTTGACTCAGTAAGGTCTCACTGAAAGCAAGCTGAGCTTGCCAATAGTTGAAAACTTCATCCTGAGGTCCTGCCGACACGGGGAGGTCCTAGCAATAAAGGAGCCATCGACAAAGGTCTCCCCGACATGAATTACATCGATTTAGCGCCCGACTATCAGAGTGATGTCTTACCGACATATTGTGGTCTCAGCGATAGAGGAGAGATTGATATGACATCTAAGCCTTGCTATGAAGTCTTTCCGACTTGCCGACGTCTTGCCGAAAGAATGTGGAGCTCGAGTAGAGAAAAATGCGTCGGGGTAACATCAGTATACCTTTTCCAATAGAGGATAAGAAGAGTTCGCCATGTTGTCTGGCTGAATGTGATTGTATTGGCAACCACAAAGGCGATATCGGTATGTTTTTTGGGCTCGATAAGAACTCTCATCGACTGTCACATGCTATGTCGATGGCTTCAAAGGAGCATAATCGCATCGATGAGACACTTTCAGTGTCTCATTGAGATGCGATTCTCATCAAAGGAGCTTTTGACCACCCACAGAATCCTCATGGAATACACTCGACCAATCAGAGGGAGCTAAAGGCAAGCTGTGGCTGTCTAACCAGCAAAAGAAGATCAACAGAATGTAAATCAACGTGGATCTGTTCTGAGCTCAAGAGCATTCAAAGAAGCTCGACTAGGGGGAATTCAAAGGAGGACACGAGGATCAGAAGTAAATGCAGTGGTTACAGAAAGATCATAAGGATTCTCCGGGGAATGACTCTTCACTTACGTGGACATGCAGGGTTCAACATTAAATTCAGTCAAAAGATCTAAGGAAAAATCTACTCCGAGGACTGATTTTTTGTAAGCTCTAAGGGGCCGACACAGTTTGATATATAAGGCATTTTTTCCTTTTTGTAAATAGTTCAGATTATACACTCTGAAGAGTTAGTGATTTTTTGTCAATCCTTCCTCAACTGATGTATGTTTTGTAACTGAACTGGAATCTGGAATACAACACAAAGTTTACCTTGGAAGCTAGTGTTCATGTTTGTACTATTCTCATTTTTGTATCTTTCTTTTGATTATGCAAGTCTTTAACTGTGTTTTATAATTCTGCACTCATACCTTAAAGCTGTGAAATTTATCTTTCCTTCCTAAGATGTGTGTGTAGATCAAACCTGTTAAGAATGATGCATAAGTCTAAAAGAAGTTGTTCTGAGTATGTGAAATAGTAGCAATTAAGTTTCTCAGTGTATTTTCTTCTTGTTTCATTTCATGATTTCTTATCAATTCGGTGTATCACCATAAGTTTAGTTTCAATTGTATGCATTCCTTATCCTTTTACCCTTAAAGAATCAGTAGTTTAGGTGGTACCCAGAGGAAGTCGGCCTTCTCCGGAGGTTCATTTCAATCTCAGGTGACCCACAGCCTTGAAATGATCCCATGTTTCACTAGAAATCCTAGTTTCATAACTTCGCATAGGGTGCAATTTCTAGGTGACAACAGTTCCAATCACATTCTTATTTGTAAGTCTTGGGACAAGTTCCAAAGTTTGATTCTTCTCAATCTACATTAATTCTTCTTTCATAGCCTTGATCCAATATTCATCTTTGCATGCTTCAATCAATGTTTTAGGTTCAAATTTGGAGAGTAAAAATCAGTTTATCTATTCTTCTATCATAGTATCCTTTCTTCTTGTCAATACACCTTTTCTCTTGTCACCAATGATCTGATCTTCAGAATGTTTCTTCTACACATACTTAAAATTCTTAGGAATCCTTTGTGGAGCCTCTTCCTCTTCAATATGTACTTCTTTTTACTTTCCTTTATCTTTTTCTTCTTATATGGAAGATGATTCATGCAATTCATATCCATTTATCAACACTAAAATTTCGTGTAATTCTTCATCCACTTTGACACTTGCACTTTCAACAATCCTTTTCATCCTCTTGTTGTAGCACTGGTAAGCCTTGCTCTTTGTAAAATATCTAAGGTTCCTTCATCATATCTTGCATCAAACTTTCACGAGTTTTCTTTATCTCTTTTGATATAGAATTTTCTTCTAAATACTCTAAAATATTTGATAGTAGGATTATTCCATACCATAACTCATAGGGAGTCTTTGAACTATTTGTTCTTTCTTGTGCTCTATTAAGTATGTAAATTGTAGTATGAATAGCTTCTCTCTAGTAGACATTTGATAGATTTTCTTATGTCATCATTGTCCTTGTTGCTTCCTGAATAGTCTTATTCTTCCTTTCCACCACTCTATTTTTTTGAGGAATCCTAGGAGTTGACAACTACCTCTTTATTCCATAATCTTCATAGAAACTGTTAAACTCATTGGAGGTGAACTCTCTACCTCTATCATATTTTAAACATTTTATTTTCATATACATTTCATTCTCAACCATAGCTTTAAATTCCTTAAACTTATCTAGAGCCTCTTATTTTTCTGTGAGAAAATTTACCCCAGTCATTCTATAATAATCATCAATTAATAACATGAAGTACCTATCACTTTGAAAACTTTGCAATCTGGTAGGTCCACAAAGTTCATTTATGCACCAACTACAAAGATCATGTAGTAGATTATTCTTTGATCTTGAAACTTTTTCTAGGTTGCTTCCCTATCTGGCATTTGTTATATACTACATTGATAGGCTTTGTAATCTTTGGAAAATATCTCATAGCTTGAACTGAATCGGTCCTCACTAGGCTATCAAAATTGATGTGACACATTCTTCTATGTCATAGCCAACTTTCGTTGATTTGTGTCATAAAACATTGACCATTATCACCCTTGAGCTGATAAACATTTCCATTTGTCCTTCTTGTAGAAACCATAATTCTAGAGTCTTTTCTAATTTCACAACCATTGTCCTAAAACACAAGATTATATCCTTTGCTACACATTTTTCCTACACTTAGAAGGTTATGCTTGAGACCCTTAACATAAAGAACATCATCTATATTATGCTTTCCATCAAAACTGATTGAACCTTTTCCACATATATTAGTAGATGTATCATCACCAAACTTAACAAGACCTCCTTCAAATTTCTCAATTTTAACAAACTTACTCTTATCACTTGTCATGTGATATGAACATCCACTATCAATGATCTAGTAATTCTTCTCCTCTCTAGCATGAAAATAGTCAAAATTGTTCCTTCAATAATATGAACTATTTCCAAAACATTTTCCTTCATATATCTCTTAAGTTAGCAGAATGAGTTCTAATATTTAGAGCCATAAACAAGCATTCATTACTTTCATCATTAGGGTAATCAGATTCATCATCAGATATACTGGAACCTTCTTTAACATAATAACTTCTCTTTATTGATTTACCTGCATTCTCCTTATTTTTATCATTTGAAGCTTTGATTGGGCATCTTGAAGCATAATGACATATCTTTCCACAATTGAAACATTTGAAAGGAAACTTATCTCTGTATTTTCTAGTGCTCTTTTTCAATGTCCTCATAAAATTTTCTTCAACCTCATCAACATCATTCCGATCTAATACCTCATTCTTTCAAACTTTTCCAACTTTAAAAGCAGTCTCTTTTCTTGGATTGCTTAGACCAAATTCTCTCAATTCAAAAGTAGTTAAAGCACAAAACAACCGATCTCTAGAATAATTCTTTAAATCTTGAGCTTCCTCAATAGCAAAAAAATTATGTCAATAAGATTTAATAAGAGTTCTTAGTACCTTCTTTACCACCTCATCTTCTTCAAGTTTTTCGCTAAGGCCTCTGATGGAGTTGAAAAATTCATCCACTCAATGCATATAACTTGTAATATCTTCATCTTCTGGAATCCACAGGGTTTCAAACTTGGTCTTCAAATTCTACATCTTTTCTTGCTTGACCTTTTCATCTCCTTCATAGATACTTTCCATCTTTTTTCATATCTCACTGGTAGATTTATATCTCATAACCTTCACAAGTTTTGAATTAGAAAGACCACTCAAGAGAGCATCCATTGAATTTTCATTTTTCTCATAATGTTTGATCTCATCATCAGTGCTCAAACCATTTGTAGGTATAGTATATCTAGATTCAACAAACTTCCAAAATCCAAACCCTAGGGACACAAGGAAACCTTCCATTTTGGTCTTCCGAAATGCATAATTTGATCCATCAAATAGAGGAGCCTCCTTATTGTGCACCATCTAGATCTACCTCAAGTGGTTAAGATTTATTCTAAGGAACCTTGCTCTGATACCAATTGTTGAATGCATAAGACAACTAAGAGAGGTAGGGTGAATCAATTGTACATTAAAACATCAAAACCCTCATTAACATTTAGATGCTTATTATCCTTATTAGCTCTTAATCTGTTAAATTGATTTAACATGAAAGTAAATAAAAAAATAGAAACACATCAAAACCATATATAGTAGAATGCAATATTTGCATGGAAAACCCAAGGGAAAAACCACAATGAGGATTAGCTAACAATGTAAATTAATTGCAACACCGAATATAATAGGTTCACTGTCAGAGGGCTCATTGCCCAAAATAAAGAAGGGCTCACTAACTAGATTAGAAAGAATATAAAGAAAGAATTTAATAATGATAAATCCATCTCAAAGAAAAAGAAAAGATCCACCACTACATCAATAGATCATTCTCAACCTCACTGAATAATGTAGACACCTTTTGCTCATTACTTACAATAGTCTTAGGCTTCAAATCTCACATTGCATTTCACACTTTTGTACTTCACATCACAATGTTCTACACACATCATTCATCAACTCACCACTCATATATATCATCCACAACTTTGAAAACAATCTCCAAGGTCAGCTATACACATCAAACATGCAAATTCAAATTAGGTCAGCACAAAAACATTCCCACAATGGAGAGGAATGAAGGTGGGCCACATCACACCTTAACTCGAACCTAAATCCACACACACACACCACACCACACTTCCACAAACATTGAAGCATATCCATAATTAGTGTAAACACCCAAGGTCGACCGAACCCGTGTTAACACCATTAAACATTTAAGTACATGCTTCCTTTGATCCAAAGATGACTCATATATCATATACAACACTTAAACATAATCTAGAATATCCTATCAATACCTTGAAATCCAATGAACCCTTTGCAAAAACTTTCACCTAAAAAATATATTCATTATGTACAACCAGTTAACCTTTAATACTCTACAACTTATGAATCAAACCTTGCAGAGCACCAAAATTAAAAAAACTCAAAAGGAAGATAAATACAAACATTGTAGACACATCCAAAACTGCAAGACCAAAAACCAAAACATGAAGAAATGCGGAGAAAAACCATTTCTCCCAGTCAATCACTACTTCACAATTCACACACTAGTAAACACAATTCCATTACAAAATAATCTAGAACTAGAAACTATGGATATAACACCTCTAATCAACATATCTAAACCACACAAGCATAGATTCAATACAAAATAAATGCGGATAAAAATCCATAACACCACTCTACCACACTAAAATTTCTTTTATTCAATTTTTCTCAAAAGCACTTGGAAACCAAGCACCACAAACACGATCTCATCATCTTCAACACTTTCTTAGAATCTGCAGTACACTGCAACATATCCAACAACACATCCAAGCAACTTATGCAACACCAAGATTTTACAACTGAAGTAAGACATCAAAGACAACACAAAAAATATTGTGTTGACATCAACACCAACAACTCCAAGCACATTATCAATACCAACAACATACCAACACACTCCTTCCTCAAGAGTCGACATCAATGCAACAACACTCTATTGAAATCAATGACAACAAAAGCTTCCAAAATTTTGAAATGATTTTTAAAACATAAAGAAATTTTCCACCATATGGTTTTTTCCAAGCCTTTAATGCCATTAAAATGTGCCTCTTATTATGCCTACGTTGGAGGCTAATATGCCCCTCAAGGTTGGCACTTAAACTTTAAATTTAAATTACTCAAATATTTCTTTCATAAACATGGCAATTACTTTCCAATAATTATTACTGATAATATTTATAATCATTAAATTGACATATCTAATGAAACACAAAAATTTGGTGAACCTAATTTTAGTGTTCATAATCTAGGGTACATTGCCATCATTTTTATAGCTTCATTGGTATACAAATCAACAAGGTATAGATTGACTATCAACCTCAATGGTGAGCTAATCAAACATGGATTTGTATCCTTTAGAGGGGATGAGAATGATTTGGAAATTATTGTGATTGATTTCCCTAATTAAATGAACTAATGTAATAAATTTAATTATCCAACAATTGATAAATAGAAACAATCAAGTTTCGATAGATCTAGAAGGTGCAAATGGATATGTACCTACCCAAAAATTTGGTTCTACTAGGCCTAAGAGGACAAGGTCGGGATATGGATGCTAATTCCTTGTAAGGGTGTCCTACTCAACTTTAAAGGTCCTTTGATTTTGGATCTAAGCTTTTGTTTTATGCCTATTCCACAATCATAATGCCATAAATAAATATTGTAGGTGAGTTTCTGTGTCTTGAAAAAAATAGTGACAATAAATGAAACAATGAAAAATGGATCTTCAAGCTCTCTTCAATCCAATTCAAACCTACAACCTACACATTCACAAAGGGAGAAATTTTTTTACCATATAGGGGTTTTCCATAGTCAAAACCTGTGAATAGTGAACTCCCACTTTCACAATGGCAATGTCAATGATAAAATCCTTGAATGGAAAGGAAGGAAATGATGAATGAACACAATGCTGCAAGTCACCACCCTTCAATGGCTTCCTTGAAGGATTGAAGACATAAACATCACCTCAAGGGTATTGGATCTTGCTTGCTTGATTTACTTGAATTCTTAAATCCTTGAAGAACTACAACAATGTTAGCCTTCACATAACGTGAACATGAATATACATAAAATTTGACATGATGTCGGATCTTGAAATGTTGTAATAATTCTCTCATACGCTCCTCTTGGCAATAGTATTTTTTCTTGAAGTTCATCTCTAGCTTGTTATATTTCAAATAATAAAATAACTAGGTATTTATAGGTGTTTATCCAATTTCCCAAAAATTAGATTCCAAAAGCTGACACTTCAAATTTGAATTTTGAATTTTAAAATACTGCCCATAACATATTTGAATTTGGGTCCTAGCTAAGGAGGGGGGCCCATTCACCCTTGGGAAAATGGGTCCTAGACCAAACTTCTAGGACACACTTGATCGAAGGTAATTTAATGATTGAAATAATTTGTTCAATATTAGTCCCCCTTTTGAAAATGGTAAAAATAAGGCTTCAAAATGCATAATTTGGTAAATTAAAGCTTAATTAAGTCCAATAAATTAGGCGCCAAAACATAATGTGAAATTGTAAAGGTATACAATTTTCTACACTACACCTATATACATACACATATATACATATATCCAAATATATATTCATTTAGACTTATATTTATATATTCCATAAATAACACATTTAATATTGACTGATTTATCTTTGATTGATATTCAAGATTAGTTGATTGATAAAATAAAACATAACATCTATAACTGAAAAAATATCATGAATTCACTCTATCAAATTATCTCGTAGAAATATCAAGGTTATCCAATTGATTACTATATAAAAACATAAAAAAAACAAAAACTTTATTACTTTTCTTTTCAAAAAGAAAATCAAGACTCGACTAGGTTTGACTTAACCTATCAACTCAATTTTAACATAAGACGCAAATTGATTCACCAATAGATTAGGGTGAACCTACATGAGTGTGCGATAGAACTCAAATGACATAACATGTTTTATCGAAGTCTATTCTCTTCTCCCATGTGATACTCTCCCTCAATCTCTAGAGGGCAAGATAATAGTCTTGCATTTCACTTAGAAATCATTTAAGTAGCTAGCTATTAAAAACTACAACGTAATCATAATATTGATTTAAATAAAATATATTCATTCAAATGCAAATACATATCATTGCATACAATTTCACTATAACATTAAATATCATATTGACATCATCATGCATCAAAATTATATTTTAACGTAGAAGTTAAAACTAAATTGGTAAATCAAAAATGGGGTGTAACAATTGGGAATGCCCCTTAACAATCACCCCATTTTTTCTATATAGCTATAGGTACCATAGGTGAATCAATCCTATAAAGGTTTTATGTCACTAACTCTCCTTTTTCTTATTTCTATTATTTAGCTCCTAGATAATTTCCTTTATTGGGCATATATTATATCATTCTAGTTGCAGTTTAGTAATTTATCTCCATGTTTTAGTATTTTTGCTTGTATGCTTAATTTTTATTGGATTTGGTTTTCTTGTAGTTGTCCATATAGTTTGATCTTGTGTATAGAAGACCACAATGCACTTGGATGGTAGTGTATATGTGCTATCAATTGTGAATCACATGAGCATCTATACTATGTTTTCTCCCTAAAATTTCCTTTGTATTTGGCATATTTTTAGATTCCTATTTCTATTAGCATTTTCTAGAGTATTATACTATATTTTAAATGTTCCAAAATCCCTTAGTACAATCAAAAAATAATATTATTTTTTCTATGAAATGAATGTAACTCTTAATTAGGTCAAATATACTTACATAGATTAGAACACTTTTCTTATTACTTTGTTGTATATTACATTAATGCATTTTTTTAATAATTAAGCAGGGTTAGGGCTCTGATCCCATACAAAAGAAAGGAACTAAACATACTAGAGAAAACAACAACCAGTCAAGAAAAACAAAGAACCAAGGAAACAACATCCATGATAGAGACCCAAAGATAGTTACATTTTTCCCATTCCCCTTGACATAATAAAAATTTTAACATCATTGAGAAAACACCACAACAAAATATTCATAAGTTCATCCCACAATTGTGGCAAAAAAATAACCATAACATTCGCACCAAAAACCAATTCTCCTTTACAAAACCACAACACAAACCAAACAAAAAGATCATAACTGAAAATTAAGAATATAACTGTATTTAGCAGAGATCTAAGAGTTAAAGTTTCAGGCCAAAAATCCAATAACAAACTTGAGATCCAATCATAGAATATAACAATATTAGTCAAAAAGATAAAAAATAAGCACTAATTCCTAAATACCAAGTGTTTTATTTCTATCTTGAATTTATATATTTTATTTTTTTGATATTAATGTTTTAACTATAAATCCTTCTATATTACTTTATTTATTAGAGTTTAATATTTTAAGAGATTCACCACTTTGTCTATATCATCTTCTCATCTTGTTAACCATAGCTTGAACTTGAATCCTACAATAAATACCTCTTATAGTCATTTTAATTTCTCTATCTACATGTACAATATGCCTACCTCCTACCCTCCTTTTCCTCCTACTCTTGAAGTTGACCCTCATACTAAGTATGATGGGCTTCACTACAAGGGGACACTACATGCAAGCTCCCATGAAAAATTCAACACATTAACAAACATTTGATATAATTACAACACACTATTTATGTTGATGAAGACATCTTATCTAAAACCAACCCTATCACAGGTTCCATGCACTATATTCTTGTTAACCATCTAGAAGGCCTTGATTTAATATAGGAACATAATACATCAGCATGCCCCTCTTCACTTTGATGCCACAAATCCTTCAAGAGAGGCCACTTTTCATTTATCACATCCTAAAATTCCCATGCATGCCCACCCCTACCTTCCACATTTATAATATTTTTATGATACTTGCATCCTCCATCCCAACTCATACCATGGAAGCTTATTCCTTTTTCCATATCCAAGGATATTTTATTGGTCTTCCTTCAATTATCACTTCATCCCATCTTCTCAGGATTTCCCATTTCCACATATAATTGAATCATCAACCTCTTCTCAACCATTCTTGTCACACCATTTCACTACTATGAATGCTACTCCCCATACTACTAAGCCAATGGAATAAATTAATACAAAATAGGGGGTCTATTCAACAATAGTCAACCACACTTTCTTCCTCCTCCCAATTGACATCTATTATAATATTTTTTCATAATCCATTATCCTTATAAATAATTGATAAATATTTTACTCCCCAATTTGTAATCATGTTCTTTGGAAATTACAATGGCAAAGGGGATCCCCAAAATCATGGTTGTCTTCATATCCAACCATAGTGAATTTTTCTTTTATGATAAATTATTGGGCCAAATTATTTCCTAGATCACTTCAAGAAAAAATCTTGTATTTATTTGTGTTCCCTTTCAAGCCACTCTATCCATGCTTTTGACAAGCTTGTTCACATTTTATTGCAACACTTTCAGGATAATATTATCTTGCAAGTTAACTTCACTAACCTTGTCCATTACCAATAGAGTTATAATAAAAATATTGTTAACTTCATCTTTTGGTATCAACCTATTCTTTCTCAAATTTTATACCCACTTAATGACTCCAATGTTTAGAGGTTATTTATTGGAAACCCTAACAAAAGAAGGTATTCAAATATTTGTGGGGTATCTTTGAATATTCCATTTTTTCATGTACCTAACTCTATAGGGGATCAAAATTCATTGATAAATCATGTATTTGTGGATTTAAATTGTGTTGGGGAAGATGACAATAAAAAAATACATTAGGGGATATTTGTTCACTATGTTTGGTGGTGTTATCATTTAGATGAGAAAGTAATAGGTTGTGTGTTAGAATTTTGGGAGAGTATTGGATTCTAGTGTTGTCATTGATGGAAAATGAAGTCATTATTGAGATTCGTAGAACAAGAACTGATCATACCGGCAGACAGAGTGAAGAATAGTGTGTTACCAAAACAGTGAATGAAGAGCAGGGTATCCAATTTTACAACAATTTGAATGTTTCTCAAGGATCACTTTTCTGAGTTGTGGATCCTCTGAACAGTTGACTAAGCATCTATGATATCTTCCTATTGAGTTCTGTGATGTTTTAGCATTCAGTGTATGAGTTAGGAGATCCGGCAGAATATTTTCTATTTATTCTCTCATTATGGCCGACCTAATGAATATGGCATATTGTGGATGTATAAGGAGTAATTATTCAAATGTTTTTATGATTGATCATTCTATTTTAGGTCCATGTTAAGTTGTAGCTGACCATGATGGGTTCAGGTGAAACATTATCAATGGATTGAGTTGACTTTTGTGAAATATCTTATATTCTGGTGAAGCCGACTCAGAGCGATTAGTCTATGCTTGTGATTATATATAAGAGATTGCTTTTGGAATTTTGGTGTGAGTGTACAATGGTGTATTTTGTGTGAAGAAGGTGTTGCGAATATTAGAAGGGTGATTAAGTGATTTATGCACAATTTCACTTGTAAATTAAAGATTATGTGAAGTGAGTTTGTGCAAAGCATAGTGGAATTGTAGAATTAGTCAAAAGGACAGAAGTTTGTTGCAGAGCTTAATTGGAATTGTAATCAGGAATTTATAGATGCTACTTATTCAATTCATTTCTTGGATGTAATACAAATTTTGTAAGGAAGTGTGCCTTCCCACTTTGAGTAGTGAGCTCTAGGCAGTGAGCCTGAATGTAAGTGCATTCCCCTATTGTAAAATTTTATTTGAGTATACTTAGACAATATTATGGATTGGTCATCCACTGTGGTTTTTCCCCTAACAGGGTTTCCACGTAAAAAAATTAGTGTTATGGTGTTGTGATTGTTTGTGTTCTATTATGCACCATATCTTTTTTAAATTGCTTTAAGTGGTTTTAAGGAATAAGTTAATAAAGTTTAATTTTGTTGAACATTGATTCACCCCCCCTCTTAGTGTTCCCTGAATCCAACAATTGGTATCAGAGCGAGATCCTTTGAAGAAGTTTGATAGCTTGAGGAGATCTAGGAAAATGGATTCAGATAGCCCTTAGAAACAACTTGTGGTGGCCTTGGAAGATCTTGATCAAGCCAAGTCTAAAGTTTGGGAATTACAAGATAATCTTAATAATGTAGAGAAATTCATTCAATCTCTGAAGGAACAAATTAACAAGTCAAGCGAAAAGAGAAAAGATTTGTGTGACCAGATCTAGTAGAATGAAAGAAGGAACTTGGAAAGTGAACATCTGAAAGAAGCAAGCTTACTAAAGACAATGCTACTCTGAAGAATGAAATGGAATCAATCACAATGATAATGACTAAGGAGATTGAAGAGAGAAAGAAGAATGAAGAGAAGCTTGCACAATCCCTAAAGGAGAAATCTAAAACATGTAGCCAATTGGATGATGAATTGGAATAGTCCAAGAATCATGAAGAAGAACTTGAAAAGTAGATGGATACTCTCAGAAATGAACTTACTGCTACAAATAGCTTTGCCATGCTTGATGATCTGATTAAGAATCAAAGGGATAATGGTGATAAGAGATGCCTTGGATTTGAGAAAGGTGAAAGCTCTAGATCTGGTGAAATGCAATTCAAACCAAGAAATCAAATGAACAATGGTGGGAGGAAACTAGTAAGTCAGCCTAATGCTCAGATATTCAATGGTTATTGATTTTCTTGCAATAAGTTTGGTCATATGACATCTCAGTGTAGGAACAAGATGAAGATGAACTCTATTGGTCCTTCATTTTTCGGTTAGTGTTTTGATTGCAAGAAACATGGTCATAAAGAAAATGAATCCAAAAATGTGGCAAACAATTTTTAGAGAAATATCATGTCATGCATGAAACAGACCTGGACATATTGCTAATTAATGCAGATCAAGGAAAAATTAGTGGAACGATAGATCCGAACAGAGGAATGTAGTATGCTACAACTACAACAAATTTGGCCACATTGCTAGATATTGTTGGAATAGAAGAGGTTTGGTAAGAAAAAACATGCAGAAGGATGTTAAGGGAAAATGAAAGATCACTACAGAAGTAATCAGGAGGTAGATGCAAAAGAAATGGGTAAAGAAGGATCCCTTTGTTGAAGCAAATGTGCTTGTACCTACAACTGTTGCTGGTAATTCTTTCAAAAATTAGTTCTAGGCCTTCGGCCAGGGGGAGCAGTCAAGAAAAATCTTTCAACCCCCTATTGGTAAGTGACACCAAATTGTAGATATGTTCAGTAGGTTTGTTGGTGTTCTACAAGTGTTGATAAATCATTTGAAGGGAGTGTCATGCAATCTTCAAAATCCGTGGAAGGATTATCTCTCTCGGTGCATGAAAATAGAGCAACCAAGTAAGTTAGAGAAAAAGCATTAAATGCGATAAAAGGAATTTTTTTACCTTCATTTGTCACTTGGAATTTTGAGAAAAGAATATTGTAGGGGTTCTGAGGAAATCTTTGGAAAGTTTGAGTTGAAGCTCTTCTGCAAAGTGAATATGGCAAGAAATTTTTGTTCCGACAAAAAGGTATTTATTGAGAAATCTGGAAATCTTGTAAATTGGTGAAAATGGAAACTCCTTTGGTAGTTGAAGTTAAGGAAAAACCATGTCCTAAGTTCAAATGGCATATGTATAAATCTAAAGAGACAGAGCCCTCCAGTGCATTTTCATCTGTGCCATATGGAGTATTGTACATTGAAGATATTAGGGCTTATGTACATGCAAATATTGAAGAGTTGGAAAGTTCTTACTTGATGAATCTCTAATCTCATTATATAATTCAAGAAGATTTCATTGTAAAGCCATAATTTAAAACCCTAGAGGAAAAGAAATTTGCGTAGTTTGCAAAATTTCCAGTATTTAAAGAAAATGAATGGGTACGATATGTGTTGAGCTATGTTCATGAAAAATTCATGTGGCTAGATGTGCCATTTAAAATAATGAAAGAGGCTATATGTGCAGTCATTGGTCTGAACTCCACCGGTAGACTTCTAGTTTTGAAGTCAGTGAAGAATGATAAGGTTACAGAGAAAATAGGCGCACAATGGGACCAAAGGGCAATGAAAATAGAAAATATTACAAATTAATCGTAATTGGTTATAAGATTTATCACTCAAGCTGGGAGAATTTTGTATCTGGTACGACCATTTATGCAGCTTATGAAATGATGAAATAAAATGTAGACTATGATCTATGCGAATTGCTTAGAAGTCAACTATTCGAGAATCTTGGGAAAATCAAGAAGGACAGAAAGAATACCTTCAAATATGGTAATTTGTTGCTGTGTCTATTTTTCTACTTCTTAGATGAGGTTCCAAGAGTTGGAAAATTTCATTGGAAAAATGATGTGCCTGTAGCTGTCTAGATAAGGAACATGTTGTTTGGTATTGGTGATTGTGAGACCCAAAATTCTACTCTTTGGGGATACTTTAAAAATTTCTAGAAAATGATGCATGCCAAGGAAAGAATTCCTACTTCAGTTGTGGAACAATACAAATACTCTATTTGCTTCATGGTGGATATTGATCAATGCCACATGGAAGAAATTGATCCTATAAAAATTTGGATCATGCCTATGGGATACGAAGTGGAGGAGAAAATTTTGAAAAATGTATGCAGAACACTTTCTGAATTCACCTCTGGGTTTGGTAAAGAAGAAGAAGAAGCTAAGAAAAGGACAAAAGTTGACAAACCTAGTATGTCAGTCAAGGAAGTTGAAAATGCAGTTGTCCAAGATGGTAATCTCAAGCCACTTTGCGAATGGTATGAGACCTTTGATGAATCCGGTAAGAGAACTCTTGAAGAAGCAACGATAAAGCATATGAAATTTTTCAACAAGGTTCTTGTTGAAATCATGTCTGATATGCCAAAATATTTGTATAAAATTTTGGAGTCAAGAAGATCAAGTGCCACATCAGAAGAAGAGAATTTGAGGAAGAGAATTCTAGCAGACCTATGTCCAGAAATGTCAATTGAGGAGATGAATTCACTTATTGAAAAGGCCAAAAAGGAATTCAGAAGCAAATCAAGAGTGAATAAGCTCATGATTGGTGAGACATATACAATTTTTGATGAAACTAAGAAGATTCTAGAAGAGTTTTTGTCAAAGAATAAGATAAATTAAGATGAGGAAGAAAATTTTGATGCTGAGAATTTCCAGATCCCCCTTGAAGTTGAAAATACAAAGACTCCTATGAGAATTGAATATCCTAAAGTGGTGTTAGCTGAAGAGAAGGAGGTGCACATTGAAGAATTTGAAGCACCTAAAGGTAATCCAAAAATAACCCTTGAAGATTCCAAGGTTGAAAAAGAAAAAGTTCAAATCAGAGTTGAAGCAGTAAAGAAATCTCTGATGGATCAAATGGAAGAATTAGATGTTGAATTGGATGAAATCTCAATCAATCTATCCACTTTATCCCTAATTCAGATGATGAAAGTTGCTTCAATTGCTCAAGCTTAAGCTAGTGAGAAGATTTTGAAGTCTCACATAGAAGATAGTGAATTGCTAAGTCTTGCAGAAATTAATGCCTACTCATGTCATGGAAGCATCTGGTTCCTCTTCTGATGAACTAAAGAAGCTGATAAATTCTGTAAGTTCTCATTTTGAATATTTTGAGAAATCAACCTTGATTAAAGTGCCAAAGGAGTTTAGGGAAAAGAGATTTGACAGTCTGAATGAACTGATTGCAAGAGACAAGACTCTGTTAGCCTGTTTCATAAAAGGTGCTCAAGATACCTTTTCTGAAGGAGGAAAAGTATATGTCTTGTTTAGTTCTATCCAAATTCACTAAAGAAAATGAAAAGAAGGTGAAGGACATTGAAAAATAGTTGGTGACTATCTCTGATGCTCTTGACCCATTAGTTGGTAATGTTTGTGAGCAAGAAAGTTAGGTAATGTCCTTACTCGATCAGATAAAGAGTTTGAAGCTTGAGAATGCAAAGATTGTTGTAAGAGTATGCGAGCTCAGAGGAAAAATCATTTTGAAGATTGAGACAATGGAAATTATTATAAAAAAGGAAAAAGATGCTATGGCCACCAGTGATCCAGTGAACCTTGAAGCTATAAAAACTCTATCTTATCTACTTTGTGGTCATATAACCATTTTGGAGAGTTTCAAAAGTGTGTGGAACTCAAACCTAAGTGCGTTGAAGAATGAATTTGTAGATATCTTCAAACTTATGTAAGTTACAGAGTATGTGTACAATTTTGAAATTTTGTCATTGATGTCAAAGGGGGAGAGAGTGCAGTGAAAAATGCCTTGACATTCTTAGGGGGAGTGGTGTTGTGTATAGAAGCTATGTTTTGGAATTTTTAATTTTGGCAGTGTATCTATTACTCTCGACACTTAGTCATTTTTCACTAAGTGTTTCCATCAATGCCAAAGGGGGAGATTATTGGAATTTTGGGAGACTATTGGCTTCTAGTGTTGTCATTGATGGAAAATGAAGTCATTATTGAGATTTGTAGAACAAGAATTGATCATACTAGTAGATAGAGTGAAGAACAGTGTGTTACCAGAATAGTGAATGAAGAACAAGGTATCCGGTTTGTACAACAATCTGAATGTTTCTCCAGGATCTTTTTCTAAGTTGTGGATCCTCTAGATAGTTGACTAAGCATCTATGATATCTTCCTATTGAGTTCTGTGATGTTTCAACATTCGGTGTACGAGTTAGGAGATCCAGTAGAATACTTTTTATTTATTCTCTCAGTATGGTTGACCTAATGAATATGGCATATTGTGAATGTATAAGGAGTGATTATTAAAATGTTTTTATGATTGAGCATTTCATTTTAGGTCCATGCTAAGTTGTAGCCAACCATGATGGGTTCGGGTGAAACATTATCAATGGATTGAGCTGACTTTTGTGAAATATCTTATAGTTTGGTGAAGCTAACTCGAAGCGATTATTCTATGCTCATGGATATATATACGAGATTGATTTCAACATTTTGGTGTGAGTGTACAATGGTGTATTATGTGTGAAGAAGGTGTTGCAAATATTAGAAGGGCGATTAAGTGATTTATGCACAGTTTCACTTGTGCATTAAAGATTATGTGAAGCGAGTTTGTGAAAAGCAGAGCGAAATTGCATAATTAGTTAGAAGGACAAAAGTTTGTTGCAAAGCTTAATTGGAACTGTAATCAAGCATTTGTAGATGCTACTTATTTACTTCATTTCTTGGATGTAATCCAAATTTTGTAAGGTAGTGTTCCTTCCCATTTTGAGTAGTGAGCTCTAGGCAATGAGCCTGAATGCAAGTGCATTCCCCTATTGTAAACTTTTATTTGAGTATACTCAGACAATATTGTGGATTGGCCATCCACTGTGGTTTTTTCCCTAATAGGGTTTCCACATAAAAATTCTAGTGTTATGGTGTTGTGATTGTTTGTGTTCTGTTATGCATCATATCTTTGTTAAATTGCTTTAAGTGGTTTTAAGGAATAAGTTAATAAAGTTCAATCTTATTGAACATTGATTCACCGCCCTCTCAGTGTTCCCTGAATCCAACATTGTGGTCACTTTTTCCACCATAAAATAAGAGAACGTGGAAGCTAATTGTGCCTATAAGGAAGCCACATATGTCTTAGTTGATTATCTTTAGATGTGTGGTTGAGTCCAAGAGCTATTATAGTTATATGTAATAGTCAAAGTGCCATATGTTTGGAAAAGAACTCATCCTTTCATGCAAGGATGAAGCATATTGATGTCCAATAACATTTTATTTGAGACATGGTAGAAGATGTGAAGGTGATGCCAAAGAAAATTTACAATTTGCAAATTGTTGTAGACACTTTGATGAAGTTAGAGAGCACAAAAATATTTAGGAGGTGCTACGAGCCTATAGGCCTCTCATCCCCTAATAATTAGTTGATAGTGTTAATAATCGCTTTTCTCTTGCTATGTGTTTAAAAAATTGTCACACCCCATCTTGATGTTACTCAGTTACTTTTACCTTCACAGGTAAATAGAATGATAAATTCAATCATGATTTTGATATGTTTGATAAGGGAATGGAATACTGAAATAGGTATTAAGTTATTATTGCTATGAATTAGTAATTATGTTTGTATTGATGATGAAGAATGAAATAATATGTATTATGGATGTTCTAATTGATGAAAGTGGATTTCATATGAACACCTAACTACCTCTACAAATGTGTCAAGTTGGATTCAAGTACAAGTTCAATCCTCCAAAAGGGAGAGGAAGTATCACTCAAGAGAAGTGTTTGGTCAATTAACCTTGAATAAAGCCTAATTGAGCTTTCACACACACTCACTGATAGAATAGTTGAGTCAAGCCACAAATTTGGGAATTGGTAAGTCATCCTTTAGACATGATGTGTTTTCACTAGATAGGATCATGATTTATGTTAGGAGAATTCATGGTTTGTGACAAGTGCTTGATATGTGTGAATTCTTCCTTGCATGTATTATATAATGAATATATATACATGTGTGCAAGTATAAACAATAACCCATGCACGATTACATCATTTGCATAAGGAAATCGAGTTGAATTATACCATACACATATGTATGTATATATATATTTGATATATAAATTGGTCGAATAAAACGTAGTTACTACGTATTTTGTATATACTTATGTACATATGTTTGAGTTGGATAATAAGTAAATGATACATAAATATATATATATATATATATATATATATATATATGAATGGATTTACATATATATTATTATAAAGTAATATAATATATACAAATACAAATACCTTTGTATTAGAGAAGTTATATATTATATTATATAAACATATCAGTTTCAATATTCATATCGATTGTGAATCGATTATTATAAAGTAAATCGATTTATGGAAATCCATTAGTAAAAACCAATGGACATAAACTGATTGATATATTTATGCTATGTCTATATTGATTACCAAATGTTCATTTGTACAATACATAGCGATGTATTAGTGGAAATGATATTCAATGTGTAAAGACATAAATGACCAAGTTAGATAAAGTTAGCATTACATATTAGTACTATTGTGTAGCACTATAACATGTATTGAAAACACTATAAGCACTTGGGATAAGAAAAAATAGTGCACAAGTAATAGAGTAATAAAGGACGATATATATATATATATATATATATATATATATATATATATATATATATATATATATATATATATATATATATATATATATATATAATGTGGTGCAGGAGCACCCTTGGTGCAATTTTAAGTTATATTGTGAAAATTTGGTTTTTGTTTTGTTTTGGATTTATTGATGTAAATAAGGTCATTTGAAACCATCCTAAGTGGTTTAGGACCATTTTTTGTCATTTGGTGAAATTTAGGCAAATATTGTAAAAATTGAAAAAGTTGCTCAAGAAAGTTGTCAAGCAACTTGTCAAAAAGTGTCATTAAGGTGTTTTGTCAACAAAAAAGTAAAAAGGTGGTTGAAAATAGTTAATTTTTGTTGGAAATGTATAAAGACACCCTCTGAAACTCGAATTGGGGGTTGGAGACATCATTTTTGAAGTTTGATGAATGGAAACCTCAAATTTTGTGTACATTTTTTGATTCTTACATTGTTTTCAAGATGAAGTTGTGCATTGTATGGCTTGGTATGGACTCGTATCATGGATTATAATATATGGATGGAAATATATTTGTTTCTATTTTACAATTATTTTTTTCTCATTGAATTTTATTGAGTTTTGTGGGAGTTATGACTATTTTGGTGAGACTTCCCTATTCTAATAATATTGTGCAGAAATTTTAGTTTGAAAAATGTGATGGTACGGATTGCACAGTCCATATTTTGATCTAAAACCAATTTTATTTTGTTTCTATGTGAATCTACTTTCATTTTCTTCAAGTCTCATCAAATTTCATTAAGATTTGAATAAGTTATAACCATTTTAGTGAGGGAAGGTCTGAACCCTACCCAGGGTTTACAGTTTTGGGAAAAATGCAATAACTTTCTTTTCCACCATTGGATCTTCATAAAAACTGGAGTAAAAGTATGTAATTATGTTATCTTCAATCTCACTAAAGGGATTAGTTTCTTTTTTTTTTTTTGGAAGTTATTAATGACAGTTTGTTGCATTAAATTGTGGGTTGCCATGGCAATGTTTCCAATGTGATCTAGAATGCACTTAATCATTGTTTGAGATGAATCAGTTTATGAAATTTGTCAAGTGAATCAAGTTTGCTGTATTTTTTTCATTGTTGATGATTTCTCAATTGTGTTATTGTAAAGTAATCCAAGAATTCCTAAAGGAAACAATTTTGTATCATTGCTTTGAATGATTGGTTGAGTTGAGTTGTGAATCCTCCTAGCCTTGCATCAAATTGGTATCAGAGCCCAGTAAGGTATGGGTAGAGGAAGAATTTTTGTTTGTGGTTGTGATTGTGTGTTTTGTAGGTTGAGGAAGGTACCTAGTTTCCTAGGTGTGGAAAAGTGAAGTGTAAGCAAGGAGAGAATTGCTTTTAAAGATGGATTTGTTGAGAAGATTGGAAAGATATTTACAGGCCAAGGATTCACAAAGAAGGAAGAAGAAACAAGAAGAGAGGAAAATAAAAGAGGACAAGGAAAAGAAAAAGAAGAAGGATCAATAATTTAGGCAATCACTAGAGGAACTCAATAAGAAGATAGAAAGACAGAAGGCTCAGTTGAATAAGTTGTATCTAGGAAAGCTACAAGTTGGCATTTGATAGTGAAGGAGAGAGTTGTGTGGCCCATCAAAAAGATTATTCAAAGAAGAAAGAGACAAGCATGGATGGCAGTAAATGGGGCAGTGGTAAAGTTTGTTGAGAAAAGTTACAAGTTGAGATGCATGATATTCCAATTGTGTTTGAAGATGAACAAACTTCTTTGTTTGTTGGTGAACATATTGATGTTGAGATTAATGATACATGGTTATTTTTGGTAATCAAGTAGTTGATGAAATTTTCGTTGATGAACAAGTAGAGAAGGTTGTTGATGTTGCTGATAAAGTTGGTGTTGATACTCAAGATGGTGTTGATAATTGGGATGTTAATAAATATGTTGAATTTTTTTTTGTTAATGAGGTGTATGCAAATTTACAAGAGTATGATGTAGGTTATGGTTATGGTGAACATGTTGTTATGTTGTACTTTAATGATGAGAATGAAGACATAGAGTTATATACACAAGAAGTGGACTTTTGGACCATGAAAATTGAAAGGTTGCTAGAGAAGAGATGGTATAAGAGGAAGAGGAAGAAGGACTCAGGGATAATTACCAAGATGAAGGAAAAATTGCAAAAGAATTGGAAGACTAGGAAGAAGGAACAAACCAACTTTTAAGAGGACTTGAAATTTCTTTTCTCCAGGAGTATAGTGCAGGAGCACCCTTGATGTAATTTTAAGTTATATTGTGAAACTTTGGTTTTGTTTTTTTTTTGGATTTATTTATGTAAATAAGGTCATTTGAGACCATCCTAAGTGATTTAGGACCATTTTTGGTCATTTGATGAAATTTAGGAAAATATTGTAAAAATTGTAAAAGTTGCTCAAGAAAGTTGTCAAGCAACTTGTCAAAAAGTGTCATTAAGGTGTTTTGTCAACAAAATAATCAAAATGTGGTTTCAAATAGTTAATTTTGGTTGGAAATTTATAAATACACCCTCCAAAACTCGAATTGAGGGTTGGAGACATCATTTTTGAAGTTTGATGAAAGGAAACCTCAAAATTTGTGTGCATTTTCTAATTCTTACATTGTTTTCAAGTTGAAGTTGTGCATTGTATGGCTTGGTATGGACTCATATCATGGATTATAATATATGGATGGAAATATATTTTTTTCTAGTTTAAAATTATTTTGTCTCATTGAATTTTATTGAGTTTTGTGGGGGATATGACTATTTTGGTGAGACTGCCCTATTCTAACAATATTGTGCGAAAGTTTTAGTCTAAAAAATGTGATGGTATGGATTGTACAGTTCATAATTTGATCTAAAACCAATTTTATTTTGTTTCCATGTGAATCTACTTTCATTTTCTTCAAGTCTCATCAAATTTCATTAAGATTTGAATAAGTTATGACCATTTTAGTGAGAAGGTTTGAACCCTACCTAGGGTTTGTAGTTTTGGGAAAAATGCAATAAATTTCTTTTCCACCATTGGATCTTCATAAAAATTGGAGTAAAATTCTATAATTATGTTATCTTCAATCTCACCAAAGCTATTGGCTTCATTATTTTTTTTTGGAAGTTATTAATGATAGTTTGTTGCATTAAATTGTGGGTTGCCAAGGAAATGTTTCGAATGTGATCTAAAATGCACTTAGTCATTGTTTGAGATGAATCAATTTATGAAAGTTTTCAATTGAATCAAGTTTTCTGTATTTTTTCATTGTTGATGATTTCTTAATTGTTTTATTGAAAATTAATCCAAGAATTCCTAAGAGAAGAATTTTGTATCATTGCTTTGAATGATTGGTTGAGTTGAGTTGTGAATCCTCCTAGCATTGCATCATTATGCAAAGTATTGGAGGCCAATTTATACATATATTATGCCTAGTATAAAGGCCGATACATACACGTTTATGCTTTGGTCGATGAATGGAAGATATATCACACTAGATAATAGCACTTAAGCAAGTAAAGGTAGTGTCTAAGCCATGTGAGAGAGAGGAATAAACTTGGCGCATCATATAGGGAGTATTGGCCAACACATAAAGTCTTATCAAGACTTAGTCAAACATAGTTTATGATATGTTGGCATATGGATTGAGGAGATTGTGTATGACTTCTAGTGTTGTCATTGATGGCAACCTAAGTCATTCATGAGGTCCGTAGATTTGGATTTGTTCTTTCCAGAAAGAAAAATGAAGAGTAGTGCTTTACTAGAATAGCAGTTAAGGAATAGAGTATCCAGTCAAATAATTGATCTACATGCCTCACCGGATGATAATTTTGCATTGTGGATCTTGGAGGAAGTTTTTTGGCATCCTAGTCATTGTGCCTGACAATTTTGGTGATGTATTATTTTATGCTTGAGTTAAGAGATCCGACAGTTATTTTTTTGTTTATTTGTTCTTGAAGGCCGACTTGTGTATAGATTGTGTTGCAGATATATGTGGAGGTATAAAATTTAATTATTTTGGTTTTAAGATTATGTTTGGGTCCCAACTAAGTCTTAGCCAACTTTTGGGAGGTTTTCATCAAATATTGTGTGTGTACTTGAGCCAACCATTGGAGAATTTCTCTATATTTTGTTCAAGCCGACATATGGATGAATTTTGTAAGTAGCGAATATATACATGTATCATTTGAAGTGAAAATTAGACATGGATGTTTTCCGTGAGTGTTTCATGACTGTAGTGATTATTTTTGGTATTGTGTTTAAGATAGAGAATATCAGAAAGACTTGTGATCGATCTAGCACAGTTAGTTGGAGATATTGTTGAAGCAGAGAAAAGCAGAGCTGAAGAGAAGCAAAAAGTATGAATCTGATAGGAGGTCAAAATATGATCAATGAACTATAATGGAACTATAATCAGGCTGTGAAGAAGCTATATTCTCAGTTCATTATTTTTCTATAATCAAAACAATTTGTAAGATAGTGAGCCTTCTTTTCTCTTGAGCAGTGAGCTCGAGGTAGTGAGCTTGAATGCATGTGCATTCCTTTTTGTTTCTCATTATACTTTTAATAGAGTATAATTGTAGACTAACATCCACTGTGGTTTTTCCCCTAATAGGGTTTCCACACAAAAATATTGGTGTTATGTTGTTCTATGTGCTTTTGATTATGGTTGCATGTTTATTTATGCTTTTGTGATATGAATGATTTCATATCTGGTTTGTAATTTAAATTTATGTTGAACACTAATTCAGCCCCCCCTCTGAGTGTTACTTGAGTCCAATAATTGGTATCAAAGTAGGTTCTTCCTTGAAAGTTTAATAACTTGAGGTGGATCTTGAAACTATGGACTTTGTGTAGTACCCCTCCGTTTATGCTTATGCTTTCTGCTGTTACGTTTTCACACTGTTAGACCTATGATGCTTTGTTGGATATTTTGATCGCTGGTTTTGAGCGATAGTGGATTTATTTTGAGACATGATGATACATTGTTTGGTGATTATTGATTTCAGACATGATTTGATATAGTTTAGAAGTTTACTTTCAGTTGATTATTGCTATGTATATGTTTATGATGACTAACAGCTAGTTATTTCATCAGTTTGTTGTGACGTGTATTGGTGTGGAGAACGGAATCGCATCACTCGCTTGCGAGTGCCCTGTGATATCTATGATTTTCTCCGCACGGTGTGTGTTTGATGCTTTATATATATATATATATATATATATATATATATATATATATATATATATATATATATATATATATATATATATATATATATATATATGTATGCACGTTATTTGCTTGGTTGCAGGAATTGCAGGTACATGACACCAACTCCACCTGGGTACTCAGGTCTGAGCGTGTCAAGACTCAACGGATATGTTGATCGGGAGGTAGTAGTTTGGTTTACCCTAGTCTAGTCTATAATCCTGGTCTTAGTACATCGTCTGTTTAGTTCAGAGTCATAGGATTGTATGTCATTTTCTGTTTGGATAAATTGTTTGAAAGGTAAATTTGGTTAAATTTTAATGGTGGTTTTTGTGCTTTAAATTATTGGTATTTAAATTAATGTTTAAATGTGGAAGATATTAGTTGCTTAATTATTTAATTAATTAATTATCTTATTTGGTTAAATGGTTGATCTTAAAAAGATTAAACTAATTTAATTAAATAAATAAATAAATAAAATTAAATTATTAAGTGTGTAAATTATATTGTATTTGGAAATTAGAAAATTAATAAAAAATAAAATACAATGCATGCAATTGAAAAAAAAATGATTTTTAAATTTAAAACAAAATAAATTATTAGCATGCAAATTTAATTGGCAAGATTGCCGAGAAGTGGAGAAGATATTTTTGCAACCACTTCTCGACATGTGTGCTAGTGCTTTAATTGAATATGGTTGGGGAAAATTTGTTATGGAGGATAATTTGGATCTTGGGAAAAACACAGGGGTTATTGAATTTCCTCACAGGAAATTATTAGAGCTTTTGCAAAAATTCTCTTGCTGTGTAAAAATCATTTTATTCATAGAAATTGTTATCTCTCTGGTTATATTTCTTTGTGAAAGATCCTTCAAAGGATCTTGGTGGTTGGTTAAGCTATTTGGGATTTGAAGATTTTCTTTTGAGGAATATTTTGGGATTTGTTGTACGAGAAGAGATTAGAAGCTTCAAGCAACAGAGGCAACATAGATTCTCTTCACCAGATAGAAAAGGAAATCAGGTAATTTACTTGTAGAATTTATTTTGTGAGTTTTGAAAGAGAACTCTTCTGAAAAGAAATTAGTTTAGTTAAATTACTGTGTATTCCCGGAATGGGATTTGTTATGTTTATTTTCTTTTGAAAAAAATGAGATGCCTGAAAGAAAATTGTTTTTCTGTAATTTGATTTGTGAAATATGATGGTTTAGAAAACCTCTGTATCAATTATTTGTAGAAATTAGTTAAATTCCTATGTGGGAAATAATTATTGAAAGAGAAAGTTAATCTTCTGGGTAATTTTGAATTTGTATGGAAATAATATGCGTATTCCTCTTTGAAATCTTTGTTAAAATAAATGATTTCCCCAATTTCCCCGTTGTTATTTCCCTGTTTAAAATGAAAACCCTTTTTAAATCTTCCAGAAAACCCTGTTGATATTCTATATATATATATATATTTATGTGTATGGATTTTTCCTCATATATAAATTGGATTGTTAAAGACTTATTATTTTTTTTAAATCATGCCGTCGCTGTACAGGCGCGTCAAATTTTATTTAGAAATTTACTGTGTTTTGTTCATTGTACGGGCGAAGCTTAAAATGTTAAAAAAAAAAATTTAAGTTATTTGGGGAGGACCGAAACCCTCCCCTCACCCTTACGGGTGGGCGCAGTCACCTGGCTGCGCACAACAGCCACCATGGCTGCTGGGCGCAGCCTGGTGCGGGCTGCGTCCTCCCCAAAAGGGGAGGCCGCGGCCAGAGCGCCAGTGAACCTGTGAATAAACTTTGTTAAATTTTTATTTAATATTTTTAAATGGAGTTTCGTACGATGTTTTAAATCCATTTTTAAATAAATGTTGATTAATATATATAATATATTGTATTTATATATATATATTTATATATATGTATATATGATTATATATATATAAATATACATATATATAATAGTATATTGAGGAAATAAATATGATTATTTAGATATGTATTATTTTTTTTGTTAGGAAATATAATTTTGGGATTTTTAATACAATATATATATATATATATATATATATATATATATATATATATATATATTTACTGTAATTTATATTGTATTAGAAATATCTTTGATTGAGAAAAATATAGTTTCATTTTTATATGTGAAATCGAGAAAATTAATTAGATGCAATTTTCTTTAATACATGAAAAATAAAATTATGATTAAGTTAATTTATTTCTTGGTTTTAATGATTGTTTAAATGGATTTAGTATATCCAAACCATAGACAATTACTTTTCTTACTTTCTTTTATTGTATTCTTTTGGGAAAATTGGGAAAGTTATAGTTGTATAAGACTTCCATAATGAAAATTGTGTAGAAAAAGGGGTAATATTGTTTAGATGATCTTCTTGTGTTAACTTGGGTTGTGCATGTAATAAGTATGATGTTTTGATACCATTAAGGGTAATTTGTTATTGTGAGATGTACATTGTGCACTTTGTAAACCCTAGTCTTGAAAACTTAGAAATCCATGTTATGTTTAGGGGAGTGGCTGTTTGTAAGGGCCAACACCCAAAGTGGTGTTAGGGTAACTTACAAATAGTTGATAAGTCAGTGATAATTAAATGACATAGTAGTTAGATTAAAACACTTAACAAGATGTACATGCCTCGCTTATGACTCTTGAGCTACTATAGTCATGAGTATAAGATGAGAAGGCCTGGAATGGCAAATCGGTGTCTTGTTTCTTCAAAAGACATTCGATTCCACAATAGTATGCAATAGGGGACGGGTTTCGTAAGAGGTTACCAGGGTAACCCAAGGATTGGGGGACAGAACCTAGGAAGAAACACCAGGGTAACCTTTGCATTTTTGTGATGACACTCCACCTAGAATAATAGTTAACCTTGTGTTTGTAATACATTTAATTGTCTAAATCTAGAAGCAATGTAACCAATAGTCTATTGTGTACTAGTGTCTAGGGTTAGTAGATTAGGTCTAGGTAACCTTATTACTACCTCCTAGCACGGGGAGTGGACCTACGGGTACCACATGGTTGGGTGGAACGTGCACCTTACTCCGTTGGGTCCCCAGTTGATCTTGGCATTGAGAGCTTCATGGATGGAGAGCTCGCATTTGGAAACATATGTTTATATCAACATTGTATATTGTAGAATTTTGTATTTGAAAACATCCCTCAAATGTTGTGAGGTGAACACTTGTATATGTAATTGTAAATATTATTGAACTACCTCATCATGATGGATGAGTATTGTAATATCTTATCAAATGCAATGTATGGAAAAACATGTTTGTACTTTATTATGTTATCTTGAATGGAAATTTCAGTGTTATGCAAAGTTTATCTTTTTGTTAATTATTAATATGTGCAATGCGAAATACTTAAGTCACTTATGGAAAACTCAAAGTAGTGTAACGTCGCATAGCTTAAATAATGTATGCAACTAATTAACTTAATAATTAAACTTTAAAAAACAAATTATTACACCTTTATACACATTTGCAACATTCTTAGGTTATTAAGACGGGGCATTACACTTTGGAAGTCTTAAGCAATAGCTTATGGTGGCACTTGATGACCTTGATTAGTCAAAAGTAGAAGTGTTGGAGTTAAAAGAAAATCTTGCAGATGTTGATAAATTTATTCAATCTCTAAAGGACAAAATTAGTGAGTTAAGAGAAAAGAGGAAGGAGTTGTGTGATCAACTGAAATAGAAAGAAGATAGAAGCCTAAAAGATGTTCATTTGAATCAAACCCTAAAGGATATAACTTAAGAATGTGAAAAGCTTGCTAAGGATAATGCTGCTCTAAAACTTGAAATGGAATCTAACTAAAGAAGTTGAAGAAAGGAAGAAGAATGAAGAAAATTTGGTGCAAACCCTAAAATAGAAATCTAAAGAATGCAATACAACTAATAGAAGATTTATTCAACTTGAGATGGAACTACAACAATCCAAAGATCATGAACAAGAGCTTGAAAAATAGTTAGTCATTTTAAGTGGAGAACTCTCTGCTGCTAATGAATACATATAAAAGTTCAATATAAGTTCTGCAACTTGATGGGTTGACTAAACACAAAAGAAATGCATATGACAAAAGTGGGCTTGGATATGAAAAGGGAGAAAGCTCTGGATCAGAACAAAAGAATCTAAAGAAAGGAAATCAGGTGAATGAAGGAAGAAAATATCCAGTAAGACAACCTAACGCACAAAAATTTAATGGTTAGTATTTTGTGTGTAATAAATATGGTCATATGGATTCTCAATGCAGAAGGAAAGAAAAATCAAATGGTCTATCATTTCCTGGTCAGTGTTTTAATTACAAAAGGTTAGGTCATAAATCAATTGAATGCAAAGGTATGTCAAACAGCTTCTTCAGAACAAAAAACATTAAATGTTATACTTGTGGAAGATTTGGACATGTTGCTAATCAATGCAAATCTAGAGAAAATCAGTGGAAGGATAGATTGAGACAAAGAAATCCTGTATGTTTCAATTGTGAAAAAAATTGTCATATTGCTAGATTTTGCTGGAGTAGAAATTTGGATAAGAAAGGTTTGACACACAGACAAAGAAACTTGCAGATGAATGACAAAGGAAAAGGGAGAGTATTGGTTGAAGAAATAAGGGATTAGATGAAGAAGACATGGGTGAAGAAAAGTGAATCAGAGGAAGGGAACAAGTCTATACCAAAATCTACTTCTGGTAATTTATCTGACAGTTCCTCCAGGAATTGATTTTAGGCCATCGGCCTAGGGGGATTTTTTCTAGAAAATCATTTGCCCCTTGTCGATTGATAGCACTAGAATGTAGGAGATCATTAGTAGGTGTGCTAAGAAGATTATAAATGTTTTGAATTGTGTTAAGAAGCCTCATGTTGAAGATTCAAAGAAAGAAATTTTGGAAAAAAAAGTTGAAACAAAGATGCATGAAGAGGCCATAAGTGTAGATCAAAATGAAGGAGAAGTTCGATTAGTAGAAGATATGTGTTCAATCAACAATTTTCTTCTTCACAATTCTCGAGAATGTTGGTTTGAAAGTCAATTCAAATAGGAGAATAAGAAAGAGGAAGATGAAGTCTCTTCCCACTTCAAAGCTGATTTGATCAATTCTTTTGAATCATATGTAGAAGACAACATGGAAGGAGAAGCTTCTAGTAGTTATAAGGCAGATTTCTCTTCACCAGAAATCAAGCTAAGGAAAAAAACTAAGGAATGGGAAGGCACTATGGATGGGATGATGAGGAGTGTTCATCACATGTGAGACACATTGAAGAGAACAACTCAAACAATCTTTGAAATCTTTATCCATCAAGGCTATTCTACACCTTCTTAGGCCACATATAATGATTGCAGCTCAAGTTCACACAATGCTGATAATGGTATTCAAGTTTTGTCAAAATTTGATAGAATTTATAGGCAAGTAGAACATTTGATTCATGTTGTGCCTAGGGGAGAAGTTGTATGTTGCATTTCTATTGATGACATAAAGTCCATTAAATTTTCCATGGAGGAGATTAAATCTAGTCTTTTGCACATCATTCGTGACAAAGACATAGTGGCCAATATTGCTGACAAGGCATTGGAGTGGAATGAGCTTACCAAAGCGAGGTTGCAAGAAGTGCATGAGACTCTATTTGAAGTAGAAAGTCAGATTGTTGCTGTTCAATATTCAAGGGAGCAAGAAAACAAAAGAAGAGCAGAGGAGCTTCAAAAAATTCTTGATGAGTTGGATCTCATACAAGAAACATATGATTTGGAATGCTGTCTTGAGAGACCAAAGCATTCAAATTCTCAAGCTTTTCAAGCTTTTGACAACTCTTGTATGAAGAAGGTGCTAGTAAGGTTTATGTAAATCCTCTTTTTGAAAATGATGAAGAAATTGCTTCAGAGATTAGTTAAGGAGGAAATTTGAGTTTGTCTTCCAACATTGGAGAGCTGATACATGAGTTGCACGAAGTTGAATCTACTGCTGCTATTAGTGCATCCATTCAACAAGAAATGGTAACTCATGGATCACAGAGAAATGAAGACATTCTTATTGTTCATCAACAAAGAGATGATTGGCATGTTGATGAAGATTTTATTCTTTTCTTGATGAGGATGCTTGTTAGGCTCTTGTTAGATTTTAGTTCATCACCATCTTCTCTTAGAGTAATTGATTTCAGAATTGTATTTGATAAAGGATTCATGGAATCTTTTCGGAAAGTCATATCACAAGATTCTGGATTTGAACTCTTCAACGAACAAAGATTGGTTGATTACTTCTTAGAGTTTCAAGAAGTGGAAATTCAGATGGAACAAGCAAATCAAAGGATTCGTGTAGAGTAGTTCTCCGTTTGAGAAGTGGTTCTTCATGGTTGTTAGTTTGGGATCCTGGCATTACTTGGCAAGAAGTTAATACTATAAATTTTATGGGGGATAAACCTACATATAATATTCAGAATGTGGTTGTGACCATTTTCTTATGTGTTGGGAAACGTCTTCAATTGAAAATCAGTATTTGGGGTCTCAAGAATTTTCTTATGAAGAATGGAATGCATAAAAAGAAGGTTGGATGGAGAGATAAGTGTCAAAATTTCAGTTTTATGTTTGCTGCCTCCTTTTTCTATCATTGGTTCTTTATTTATGATCACAAATTAGTGTTTTGGGAAGGAAATATGATTAGAAGTTGGTCTATGGTGGCATTGGGACCTTCAATAGGGGTGCCACCAGCCTTATTCAAAAGTAGATATGCTTATTTTGTTGGATATTTTTCATATTGCAGCTGTTGTTTATTGTTTGGGATGCTGATTTTTCATAAATCAGATTTCAAATTGTCTAAATCAGACATGTTAGTTGGTTGGTGTTTCCATTTTTTGACCTTCCAGTCTACTATTAGGACTGATTTTGAGCCTCAAATGAGAAAAGGATTGTTCCAGAGCATCCAAAATTCATGTATGGTATGTTTTCTAATGTTCAATAGTAGCCTTCTCTATGTTTTCTCCTATACCAATGTTTGGGGAAGTGAGTTGGAAACTGATTTGGTTCACCAGTTAGAGACTCATGAGGTGAAAATTGTAAGTTTTCCTTGGAGTCATCTCAATTATATCAGTTTGTTTCAAAGAAGGAATTATACATCTTCATGGAGTTTTGAGGATGTGATGGAGGATCTTTTGCAAGAAGTTGCTTGTCTCTTTGCAAGAAGTGTTGGAAGAGTCATATATGTTGATTTGACTCTGTTTGATGTTATGAGGAGTTATGATGAGGAACATGTCTTTGAGTTGAGAAGAATATTTCTTTTATTGCTCAGGAATGTATCAGATTGTGGGATTGTTGTTTTTGATTCCTCAGAGTTTACAGGATATGAGATGCTACAAGATGATGATTTCAGTTCCTTTAGGACAATCAATTTAAGCCACGTGTTTGGGAGGAGTGTAGTGTAGTCTTGGGATATTGGTCATATTTTTGTGATCAGAGTGGTGCAATGTCCGCATGATGGGTCTATACAGAGATGGATTTGGGACCCTGGGATCCTACTTGGCATAGTGAGGATCAAATTGTTTCCTTGGAGTGTGGTGGTATTGCTTGAGGACAAGAAATTTTGGGAAGGGCAGACTGTAATGTCCCCATTTTAGCCCTACGCTCTTCTTTTAGATTTAGCCTATTTCCAAAATTCCATAGGCTAAGCTGAAGCAAAAAACCATGGTTTCCTATTTCAAATACTACTTAGTTGGCATTCAGAGGATGTTGTGTAGACTTACTATTTATAGCAGTTTTCTATTTTTAGCAAGTCTATCTTTTGGCAGTATCTATCTAGTAGCAATTCAATCCTTTGCAGTTCAGTGTTTAGTTTGTCTTTTTGTTGTTTTGATGTAAATTTACTATTTATAGCAGTTGGCTATTTATAGTAAGTCTAAATTTGGCAGTAGCATCATCAACAATTCAGCTCAAGTCATCTTGCTAACCTTCAGTTTCAATTTGGCTTTGGTTATCTCAATGGACTAAGTTTATACTTAGTCAATTTTATGTTACTCAGTTGTACCCCACGCCTAGGAGTGATAACTTCATGTTGTTTCAAAGAGGGGACATTATGGGGTCAATTGTGAATTTAATGATTTATTAAATGCTTTATTATTGCATTATTAAGTTGGAAGCCTAAAGGAGGTTGAATAAAGTTTTATTATTTCAAAAAATTAGAATTCTTAAGGGTGGCATCCCTCTTGGAAGTTGAAGTGATTCAACTTCTTGGAATTTGAAGTGATTCAGTTCCTAATTGAAGCTTATATATTGTTCCTGTTTGAAGAGCCAATTATCTTTGGAAATATTGTAAAGTTATGTTGATGGTTTCCATTCTTCGGGCCTGCAACTACGGTTCCCTAGATGGTGGATTGAGAGTGTGCTTCATCCATAAGTACATATTGAGCTACAAGTTGGAGAATTTGGCAAATGTTTTAGTTTGTCCTTTGCTGGTTTATACATGGCTGTAGAAGAAATTCATTCATTAGTCATTGTGAGTTTTGAAATTCATTTTGGGTATTGGTTCCCTTGATTCCCTTGGCATAGGCGCTTCATTATGAGAATTTGCAAATTTTTTATTTGAAGATCTGATTTCTTAAGAAGGGTCAACCCTCTTCAAGGGCCATACTATGTACTTGCAGCCTTAGGACTCGTGCTAGGCTTTGGGAGGTAATTTTCATATGATTTTCAGTAGTTTCTTAGTCGCCTAGCTCTGGAAATGCTATGTTTGCAATTTCTTTTGAATTTGTGAAGTTGGGTAGGAAGAAACAAGCAAATTTTGGTGATTGTGAAGTTGTTGGTTTAACTTCAATTTGCTTGGAAATGCGTACTAGGCACATTTCAGTATGGTTTATGTCTTGCTAATGCTCTTACATGATCACATTGCATATGAAAAGGTTTACTTTCAATTTGGTTTGGAAGGATGTTGCTTATATGAAGTTTTGGGCATTCTTGAGGAATCTTAACTTGCTAGTCTGGTTATTTTCATGTTGTTGGGCTTTATATCAGACTTGTGTATTTTTTTCATATGCTCTAATTCCTTGGTGTCTAATCCATAATTGTAATAAGAATTAGTGTGGAGTCATTGATAAGTGATAGAGGAAAGTTTCTATTGGGAAATCATTATAATGAACATTGTAAGGCTAAGAATAGTAGTACTATTTCAGTCATTTATACTTCTACATTTACTTGTGTTATAAATTCAAACTTTGTAACCCCTAGATGGTTTGCCACCAGTGTGGAGAAAATTCATATTTAATCTCTCATTAATTCACCCACTGTTTAAGTGGAAAATCCCCACTGTTGAGTGGATGCCCGCTAAGCAGATGAATTGTATTTCATTGTAATTCTTTCCCCCCACTGAACAAGTGGTAGCGTGGATTTCTCATGGTTGGATCACCGCCTACATTTCATTTCTAGCTTTGTATTTCAAGTTCAGATTATTGCTAATGATCCCATCACCATAAGCTATCACCTCGCCTTCAATAGGATCTTGGTGAACTTTCTTGGTGAAGGTTACTTTCAAGTTGGATATCTTTTGGGATCTAATGCTAACATTTGGCGTAGTGTTGGTTTGTGTTGTGAAAATCTAAAAAAAATATTAAGGGGCATATTTCAGGTGGTCCTAGAAATATCTGACAAAGATTCAGAAGGTTACACTCCTATGGATGAATCAGAACCAGTCGAACTGATTGCAGCTACAGAGGACAAGCTAGAAGAAGGATACTTAAGAAAAGGAATGATATTGATGTTAATTCAAGAAGATGATGTGATGAAGAAGATTGTAGATTTATGGTTAGAAAAACCTTCACTTGAGAAAGAAATGATTGAGATCACCTTGGGAGAATACTTCAGGTACAAAAATGTTGATTTGGATAGTCTGTAGAATCTAATTGCTAATGAGATGATTTTGTGCATAAAGGAAGCAATGGATTATAATTCTCAGGACAAAGAAGAAGATGAAATAATTCTTGACTTGAAAGAACAGTTTAGATTATCTCTTGTTAAACTGAAGAGGAAGATGAACGGGCTAAGGCAGTGCATTAATGAAGCAAACTCTATCTACAACTACTGTCTTAGGTGGCCCCACGTAGTTGGAAAATACAAGGATAAGCTAGATCAGATTGAGATTGAACTGAATCAAATCGGCTAGAACTACATTATGTATTAGGACTTGGACGGTGAAGTGAGGAAAAGAATTTAAGTTTTGCAATTAGAACATGAAAAGGTACAATACAACAAAGATAAGATTGTAGAAACCTTTTTGAATGTAAAAGATTTGATAGAAGGAAGGCTGGAATAGTTGATTGAATTTTTAAAGAAAGGAGAAAAGCTAGCAGAAGAGAACAATTCCTGAATCTTTGGTGAAGATTGTTAATCAGACATTGACAAACAATAGCATAATCATTAGTGGAATCACAATTGATGCATGGAAGAAATTCATTTTGGTGATGAAGGATAAATACAAGGTAATTTTTGGATTGTGGTTATCTTTGAAATTTTTGGGTAAAATTTTTGGAGAATGAGTATTGAAATATTTTAGGGGAGATAGAATTTTTTTTTGTTTTACTTCAAAGGAGGAGCTAAGTTGAAAATTTTGAGGAGATTGGAAGCATATTTTTTTGTCATTGATGTCAAAGGGGGAGAGAATGTTGTGAAAAAAGATGAGAGAATGCTATGATTTTGATTTTGAAAAATTAAGGGGGAGAGAGTATCTTAAATTTTGCTCATTTTCCACCAAGTGTTGCCATCAATGCCAAAGGGGGAGATTGTTGGCATATGGCTTGAGGAGATTGAGTATGATTTCTAGTGCTGTCATTGATGGTAACCTAAGTCATTCATGAGGTCCACAGATTTGGATTTTTTCATTCCAACAAGAAAAATGAAGAAAAATGCTTTATCGAAATAGCAGTTAAGGAACAGAGTATTCAGTCAGATAATTGATCTAAATGACTCACCAAATGATCATTTTTCATTGTGGATCTTGGAGAAAGTGTTTTGGAATCCTAGTCATCATGCTTGAAAATTTTGGTGATGTTGTATTATTTTGTGCTTGAGTTAAGAGATCTGACAGAGTTATTTTTCTGTTTATTTGTTCTTGAAGGCTGACTTGTGTATATATTGTATTGTGGATATATGTGGAAGTATAAAATATAATTATTTTGGTGTTAATATTATGTTTAGGTCCCAACTAAGCCTTAGCAAATTTTTGGGAGGTGCGCATCAAATATTATGTGTGTACTTGAGTCGACCATTGGAGAATTTCTCTATATTTTGTTCAAGCCAACATATGGATGAATTTTGTAAGTAGAAAATATATGTATGTATCATTTGAAGTGGGAATTAGATATGGATGTGTGTGGTGAGTGTGTCATGACTATAGTGATTTTTTTTGGTATTGTGTGTAAGATAGAGAATATCAGAAAGACTTGTGATCGATCTAGCACAGTTAGTTGGAGATATTTTTGAAGTAGAGCATAGTAGAGAAAAGCAGAGCTGAAGAGAAGCAGAAAGTGTGAATCTGACAAGAGGTCAGAATATGATCAATGAACTATAATGGAACTGTAATCAATCTTTGAAGAAGCTATATTCTCAATTCATTCTTTTTTTGTAATCAAAACACTTTGTAAGGCAGTGGGCCTTCTTTTCTCTTGAGCAGTGAGCCCGAATGCATGTGCATTCCTTTTTGTTTCTCATCATACTTTTAATAGAGTATAATTGTGGACTAACTGTTATCTCTTAGAAATGCATCCTATGCAAAGTTATGAAAACTGAGCTTTCTAGAGAAACATGGGATCATTTCAAGGCTGTGGGTCACCTAAAGTTGAAATGAACCTCCGGAGAAGGCCGAATTCCTTAGTGTTATCACCTAACTACTGATCTTGTAAGGAAAAGGGAGAAGGAGTGCATGAAAATGAAAATTAAATCCTATGGTGATACACCAAATTGACAAGAGCAATGAGACACTTAGGTTACACTATAATACTGATGATGGATATGGGATTGCACAACAAGTTTCTATAGATTATGCATAAGTATTTCACAAATAGGTTTGACATGCACACACTTTTAAGAAGGAAAATCAATTTTTCACAAATCAAAAGTTCATGTGAAATTCAGTAAAACACAATTTGTAACCTACATAATACTACTTTTTCAAAGAAAGGCATGCTAAAGCTATAAGGAAATAGAAAAATTTCACAAAGTAGCTTGATCAATCACCTAAAAATGCACAATGTTTTGCAAGAACCAGAAGGAAAATTGAACCATCAATGGTAACCAAGGTAAATTCTATATATCATGCTCCAAATGAGTTACAAAAGTTTGCTAATTTGAGAGAGGACTGGAAAAGTCACAAACTTCTGAAAAGCAGAAGAAGAAGTCCCTACAAAATGAGGAAAAAATGCCATATATATAACAAAAACTCAAAAGTGTCAGCCTCTGCCCTAGGGTTTACAAAAATGAGTCAGTTCTAGAACACGTCGGCCCTCAGATCTTTTGGAATAAAGTTAATTGCATTCAATGTGCATCCCCCGTGTCCATGTCAGTGAAGGATCACCCTCAGGAGTAGCCCTTAGATCTTTTGAAACCATCGCATTAACTTCTGGCCTCTGTGTCTGACCTTGAGACTTCTTTGAAGAGCTGCTTTGAACGTTCTGAAGTATGGTCATTAATGTCGATCCACTCTTGCTAGCCGACATCCCAGCTGTCCTTGCGGTCTCTTCCTTTTTGCTCTCCTCTTGTTCCAGATCTTCCTACAAGTTGAACTCCTTCGAGAAGCAGCATCAGGTGCCCTCTGAACTGAGTTCACATGCCCTGATCATCCATCAAACCAAAGTAGATCCATTTTGCTTATGCTCAGTTGATCTTGCTCACAAGAATAGTGAATCATTCAAACTGCCAATGGTTTGCCTTCAGCCTCCTCTGATTGGTTGAACAGACACCACGTAGGATTTTCATGCGGTCGAAAGTTGTTCAAATAGAATCGCATGTCGGTGAGACACTAATCATGTCTCCTCGATGCGATTATGCTTCCCAACAACAATCGGCATAGCTTAGAACTGTTGGCAAGAGGTCATACCGAGCTGCAAAAGTTATATCGACATCCAAAATTAGTCGCCCAGACTATCGCTATCGGCCAAACATCATAGCGAAAGCACCTGACAGTAGATACCATTCCATCAAGACCATCGGCAAGAGTCTCGACAATGCTCAACATGAACACACCCATCATCAAGACAAACAGGTCAGACAAAGGTCTCAACGAGCCTTCATCAGTCACACCGAAGAGTTAAAACTATTGGCAAGACATCACGAGTCGACAAGACATCATAGCGAACGAAAACCCCTTGGCCAGGAGTCTTACCGATATCCATATACCCTTTCGGCGAAACCACCACAAGTCGGGGAGACATCACCCCAAAGCCATTTTATTTCCTTAAGCTTGAACCCTTTCATTTCGGCAAGACATCATGCTGAAGGCAATCCCTTTCGGCGAGACTCCCTCGATGACACCTCCTTTCGGTGAGACCTTGCCTGGTCGGCGAGAGGTTACACCGAGACCATTCCACTTCGGCGAGACCTTGCCTGGTCGATGAGAGGTTACACCGAGACCATTCCACTTCGGTGAGACCTCACCCCATTGGTGAGACATCCCACCGAGACCATTTCCTTTCACTGAGACCTCCATCTGTCGGCAAGACCTCTCCCTGAGCGCAGATTCTTTCCCTGACGCTAACCTTGTGAACAAGAGTCGGTGGGACCTCCCAAGCGGGGAGATGTATAAAGACTCATGGTGAGTGAAATGTCTTGGTGACCTGGGGATCTCAAATGAATATAACACAACTGCCAGTCGGCAAGACATTCATCTAGTCTCAACAACTTTCTTCTTTGAGGATTTTTATGACAGATCTGACTAAGGCATACTTTCGAATAGACCTCCTTGTGAAATAGCATTAGATATATGATTTAACCCTCAAAACAATGCCTCCATTAGTTCTCAAATGCATTAGATGAAGGCCTTCCCAATGAAAACTGAATACCTGCATGCTGGGCTCAACCCTTATGGGAGCCACATTTAATCCACGTGCCAAATTTAAAACATAATTTCCCCTGATTGAGCCTACAGGTGAAAATTGGGTAACACTAACATCCACTATGGTTTTTCCCCTAACAGGGTTTTAACGCAAAAATATTGGTGTTATGGTGTTATATGTGCTTTTCATTATGGTTGCATGTTTATTTGTGCTTATGTGATATGAATGATTTTAGATCTGGTTTGTAATTTAAATTTATGATGAACACTGATTCACCCCCCCTCTCAGTGTTACTTGAGTCTAACATGATATACAAAACAATGAAAAGATGTGTGCAAAATATGGAAATAAGAAGAGATACTTCCATGTGGACTATGAAGTGGAAGGAGAGCATGAAACAAGTCTATTCATTTTGCAAAGTGTTGTGCATTAAACAGTGACCAAGTCAACATATGGAAACATGTGAATAGAGTCAGTTCATTCTCCAAACTGTAAACATGAGAATAGGTAAATATTGAAGTGGTGTTGCCATCGAGATAAACGCCCAAACAAATTAGAATTCCATCATTGCTAATCAATTTTCTATTAAATAACATGTGCATATTGAAACGGTCAACCATAGCTTGCCAAAGAATAGGTTGACTTGTTGTAACATATAGCTGAGTATGTGATTAGATTTATGCCACCTTTTGAGCATGAGAGTTAAGTTGATTTTCAAACTAAGAGGTGTTGATTTGATTAGAAAATTGATAGGCACTACTTTCTCATGTTTTAGTATAAATAGACAGGACAATATTCTCATTTGGAATTCCCATTCTTATTATGTTCTTCTGTTTTTATTCTAGAGTAATTCTTTTTGAGAGTTAGAGATATATTGTGAGACAATAGTGAGGAAGGATTTTGTGAGATTTTGCATTTGAGTGGTTATAGTGCTTTGAGGATAAGCCTAGCCAACTATCATTGGAAGGGAATGAAGTAGAGTCTGTTGGATTAAGTGATCAATAGGAATGAGAATCTATTCTTCTTTTATTTGTATTTTGTTATTAAAGAATGAATGTCTTGATTGATTTGTTTGAAATTGCACGAGAATTCTTGCATTAGTGAAATGTACTATTGCTTTTGGAAATGAAAAGAATCATGTTGTATTGTTTTCCTTATGAGCTTATTTATATTCTCCATATTAAGGAGTGATGGATGTCATTAGTATTATATACTTGGAATGATGAAATTGTTGGAAATGAGGTGTCTCAACCTTGCTATTTCCATAGATTTAGTTTATTTTCATTTAATATTTTCCTACACTTGTTACACATTTCGATGCTTTGGAAATAGAAATATTAGTTGTCAAAATATGCCCATGTGATAGTATATCATGGAAGGGTTAATTTTAGAGATATTATGACAAATTTTATGACATCTTTGAGGGTCAAAAATTAGGGAGAATATTGTGGACGTGAGAGCCTAATTTTAGATCAAAATCTTTCATTTTTGAGCAATACACCTCATGAGAGGTTTTGCACATGGTTTTGTAAACTACAAATGGTTTCTTGTATAGCCGGAGGTGTATAAATGGAAGGCTTGGGGAGTAGTTTGTGTGTTGAGTTTGTAGGTACTGCTATGTTGTCAAATTTCTGCCAAAATTCTTTCAAATTTTTTTACTAGTTATACTCTTGTAAAAGACTTGCTCTGCAAGTGTATGCAATCTTGTTGTTGGATTTGAAATACATTGAGCAGACTTTGGAGTGTGGGGTTTTTCATTGTTTATTTTCTTTTGAACATGTTTCTAGATTTTTTGTGACTGTTAGATAAATTTTAAATTTTGCATAATATCTCTTCTCAAGATTAGTGTAGGAAATTGTTTCCGCTACTCTAATTTCCTTACAAGTGGTATTAGAGCTTGATGACTTTTGTTTTCAGTTGTGGGTTGTTGGATTTTTTGTGCTAATCAAGGTTTGAGTGGGAGCTTGTGCAAAGATCAGGATTTTTGATCTTGTTGCAGATATCTTTCTGAATGGGGAGCAAATTTGGGAGGATTAAGGTAGAGAAGTTTTCTAGTACAAACTTTGAAGTGTGGAAGCTGAAGATGGAAGATCTGTTGATTGATCGGGATCTATGGGATGAAGTGGATGAAAATGTCTAAAGGCCTACAGATCTAGCTTTGGCTGAAAAATATTATGTAATGGATAGAAAAGCTAAAGGTCTAATTAGACTGTCTTGTAAATTCAATCCTAATAAATTTCCACAAAGAACCCACTTCGAAGAATCTTTGGAAGAAGTTGGGTGAGATATACCAAGCTAAATCTTTAGTAAATAAGATTTTCTTGAGGAAGAAGTTGTATTCCTTGAGAATGGAGGAAGGTGGATGAATTTTTGAGCATCTAAAAACATTCGATATGTTGGTGACTTAGTTGGCCTCAGTTGGGGTTAAGATGGGTGAAGAAGAAAGGTTCCAAACTTTGTTGTTTTTGCTGCCAGACTCACGGGACAACCTAGGTATGGTCATTGGGTGCACTTATGTCATCTTGAAGATGGAGGATGTTGTTGGTTATCTACTCTCTGAAGAGATGAGAAGGAAGGTCTCTCTAAATTCCAAAAGGCTTTGAGTGTTTGAGGAAGACAAAAAGAACGAAGCAAAGATGAGAAGCAATGTGGTCATTCCAAGTCTAAAAATTAGGGGAGATCAAAATCTCTTGGTAAGTCCAAGGCAATATACTAGAACTATGGAAAACTCAAACACTTCCAAAAGGAATGTAAAGGAGAAGAAAAATAAGAAGAAGCAAGATTCTAATTTTGAATCTGAAAAGCAAGGTGGAGATGCCTTTATTACAACCTTGGCTACTTGTACAGCTGATAATGTATGGTTGATAGACTCAGGTGCATCTTTCCACATGAATCCTAACAAAAAATGGTTTAGTAAGTATGCAAACTATGATGGTGGTAAGGTGTATTTGGGTGATGACTCTTTCCTTGATATTGTTGGTTGTGGTAGTATTCATGTGAAATTTTCTAATGGTAGAGCTAGATGATTTGATGGTGTCTTTCATATCCCAGGACTAGCAAGAAATTTATTATTTGTTAGCAAGCTAATAGATGCGGGTGTGCATGTACAATTTTTTGAAGCAAGTGTGAAAATGGTGAGAGGTGCTATGGTGATAGCGAGAGGAAGAAAATTGGGTACATTATACCAACTTGATGCGTGCGCAGTTGAATGCAATAGCATTTCTGATAAGATTAATACAAAAACTAATTCACTGAGAAAAGAGATGGTTTCCTCTTTTGCGGATGGTCATGGATTCTAGATACCCAAGGGTTCTCTATCTATTGAATAAAAGTTTCATGTTGAGAAGACCATGTTATGGCACCAAAGGCTTGGCCACATTGGAGAGAAGGGTTTAAAAGCCTTGAAAATAAGAACCTCGTTGATGGGTTGAATGATTGCAATCTAGAGTTTGATTTCTATGAACATTTTATTTATGGAAAATAGAACCACGTTCAATTTTACTCATCTTCTCATAAGTCTTCATGTATCTTGGATCTAATTCATTCTAATGTATTTGGTCTTGTTGATGTTTCTTCTATTGGTAAATCAATTTATTATGTTACTTTCATTGATGATTTCAATAGGAGGACATGGGTGTATTTTTTAAAGAGTAAATATGAAGTTTTCAGTCATTTTAAGGAGTTCAAGGCTATGGTAGAAACTCATACTAGAAAGAAAATTAAATGTTTGAGAATTGAAAATGGCAGTGAGTATTGTTTTGCAGAATTTGATAGATTCTATACAGATTGTGGGATTAAAAGACAAAAAACAAATATGTATTCTTCGCAGCATAATGAAGTTGTAGAAAGAATGAACAAAAATTTGATGGAGAAGGATAGGAGCATGTTGAGTGGATCTAGTCTAGAAAAAAAGTTTTGGGCTGAAGTTGTTGCCACTGCTTGTTATTTAATAAATAGATCTCCTACATCAACGCTTGTTGATAAAATGCCCATGGAGGCATGGTTAGGGAAAAAGCCTTCACTTAGACATCTGAGAGTTTTTGGTTGTGAGGCATATGCACATGTGCCTAAGGAGAAGAGAAAAAAATTGGATTCTAAGGCTGTCAAATGTATCTTCATTGGCTACAACTATGGTGTGAAAGGATACAAGATTTGGGACCTTGTTGCACAAAAGGTAACTTATTTCAAAAGTGTTATTTTTAGAGATATTAAATATTCTCCTATTACTTTTCAGATAAAACAACATAAATAAATTAAAAAAAAAGGATGTAGTTCAAATTCCTTTTTTGCCTGAGGAAGTTGAATCGAGACCCCAAAATAGACAAGAAATTGAGGAGAGCTCATCATGCTTTGAATCTTTAGAAGAGGATGAAGAGGAGGAAGAAGTGGAAGAACCTCCACCTCAGCTTGTTCGAAGGTCTACAAGTCAAAGGCAACCACCTCAAAGGTATGGGTATTCACCTGATGATTGGAAGTGTATATTTGCTTTGAGTACTAACATTGATAAACTGAGATTTGTGCAAGAGGCTTTGGGTATGAATGATGTAGAGTCCTGGAAAATAGCCATGGATGAAGAGATGGAAGCTCTTAAAAGGAATGATACATGGGACCTTGTACCATTACCTGAAGGTTGGAAACCTATTGGATGTAAATGGGTGTTTAAGAAAAAGATTGGTTCAGATGGAAATGTTGAAAAGTATAAGCCACAATTGGTTGTGAAGGGATACTCTCAGGTAAAGGGTATTTATTACAGTGAGATCTTTTCTCCTGTTGCTAAAATGACATCCATTCGGTTTTTATTATCTATTATAGAAGCTTATGATATAGAGGTGGAAAAAATGGATGTGAATATTGCATTCCTTCATGGTGATTTGGAGGAAGAAATTTATATGACATAGCTAGAGCACTATGTAGTAAAAAGTAAAAGCAAGTTGGTTTGTAAGTTAAATAAATCTTTGTATGGACTTAAACAAAATCTGAGGATGTGGTACTAGAAGTTTGATACATATGTGTCGAGTTTGGGATTTGTGTAGTCTAAATCTAATCACTATGTATATTTTAAACTTGATGGTGATTATTTCTTGGTAATTTATTTATATGTTGATGGCATGCTATTTGTTGGAAAAGTCAAAGGTTTGATTGCAAAATTGAAATCTCATCTCTATGCAAAATTTGAAATGAAACATCTTGGTGCATCAAAACACATACTTGGGATGGAAATTAGAAGAGATCATGAGAATAGAAAGTTATGGCTTGGCCAGAGTAAATATGTTTGTTCTATTTTGAAAAGGTTCAACATGCGGGATTGTAAACCACTTTGTGTTCCTATTACATTGGGAATGAAGCTCTCTATTTCATAATCTCCTACATCCCCATCAGAGATGAAAGACATGAGCAGAGTGCAGTTGGAAGCTTAATGTATGCTATGGTTTGTACAAGACTAGATGTTTCCCAAGCTATGGGAGTTCTTTCTTGTTTTATGTATAATCTTAGAAGAGTGCATTGGGATGCAGTTATGAGGCTCTTTAGATATTTGTGGGGTACAACAAATTACTCTATATGTTTTCATGGCACAGTAGATCAACATTCCCTGAGTATTCATGGTTTTATGGATTTAGATTGGGCTGGTGATGTGTGTAGCAGAAGGTCCACCAATGCATATGTGTTTACTCTTAATGGTGGTGCAATTAGTTGGATGAACAAGCAATAGGTTGTGGTCACTTTGTCCACTACTAAGGTAGAGTACATGGCAGCTACTCATGCCTATAAAGAATCCATTTGGCTGAATAATTTGTGTTCAAATATTGGATTGAAAAGGGTTCAGTTGCACTTTATTGCGATAGTCAAAGTGCAATATGCCTTCCGATGAACCCAACTTTTCATGCCAGGACCAAACACATTGATGTTCAATATTACTTCGTGAGAGATATGGTTGAGGATGGTAGGGAAAAGCTGGAAAAGGTAGAGACAATGGTGAATGTTGTAGATGCACTAACTAAGCATGTAAGCACAACAAAATTTGGGTGGTGTTTCGAGTCTATGGGCCTCTCAAACCCTAGTAGTTGATCCATGATGGAATTTTTCCCTTGGCTCTCACAAGGTATTCGACAAGTGGGAGAATGTTGGAAATAAGGTGTCTCAACCTTGCTATTTCTATAGATTTGATTTATTTTTATTTAAGATTTTCCTAGAGCTGTTACACATTGTCAGTTCTTTGGAGATATAAATATTAGTTTTCAAAACATTCCCATGTGATAGTATATCATGGAAGGCTTAATTTTAGAGATATTATGATAGATTTTATGACATCTTTGAGGGTCAAAATTCAAGGAGAATGTTGTCGATGTGAGAGCCTAATTTTAGATCGAAATCTTGCATTTTTGGGCAATACACCTCATGAGAGGTTTTTCACATGGTTTTGTAAACCATGGATGGTTTCTTATATAGCCAGAAGTCTATAAATTGAAGGCTTGAGGAGTAGTTTGTGTGTTAAGTTTGTAGGTACTATTATGCTATTGAATTTTTGCTAGAATTCTTCCAGAATTGTTTACTGGTTATACTCTTGTAAAAGACTTTCTCTACAAGTGTATGCAATCTTGTTGTTGGATTTGAAATACATTGAGAAGGCTTTGGAGTGTGATTTTTTTCACCTGAAAGGGTTTTCCCCACGTATATTTTGTGTTCATTGTTTATTTTCTTTTGAATGTGTTTCTAGATTTTCTATAACAATTAGATCAATTTTTGTGAACTCCAAACCTACAATAGGCTAACATAAGATCAACAAACACTTGTTGAACATGTTAGAAAGCCAAATCTAGTATTCCCTATGAATTTCTTAGCTAAATCAAAGAGAAAATATGAAAATGAGAGAAAATTAACCAAAGACAACATGAAATCCTAATTGAAATAGCTAAACCTTCATCCCATAGGGGGAGTGGTGCTCCTTTGATGTGGAAAGAAGCCCTTTCCTAATCCCTTTGATAATCTTTGATGATTTTTGATGATCCAAAGTGTGAGTTGACTTCAAATGGTGATAACTTAGCTAAAATAATGAAAATGATGGAATGCTATGAGTTGAAATGCCTATAGGAAGAATGCTTGAAGTTGTGGATCCATATTGTGAAGAGAATGCTTCTATTTATAGAACTCAAGGGTTGAAGAATGAGAGAAATTGGTGAATGTGAGATAAAATGGGAGCCAATGAGAATGTGACACTTGTCACAATTCTATTGGACGAAGGTGGAGCACATTTTGGGAAATGTGTGAGTGGAGGGAGATATAAGAGAAGTAAATGATAATGGTTGAGGATTTGAAAGGTTGTAAGAAGAATTTATTGAATGTGGTTGGAGATTTGAAAGGATATAAGAGAAGTTATTGAAGATGTAAGATAACTTATTGTGGATGTGAGAGGTTTTTTAAACCTTTGGAGGGAAATTGAATGAGAGATTGTTGTTATGTGGAGCCTAATCAGACTCAGAGGTTAAATTTTCCCCACTTTTATCAGCATAGTTTCTCCCCAAATTATTTAATGGAGGTTTGGGGGTAGTGCCCCCAAGACGGGGTCCAGGGGCAATGCCCCTGGAGCACTCCCTGCCACAATAAATGGTAGGGTCAAGGGGCAGTGCCTCGGCAAGGGCTCAGGGGCAGCACCCTTGAAACCTCTCATGATTTTTAATTATTTTATAAAGGCGTCGAGTGTTATTTTTCTATTGGCTGACATAAAAAACCCTATTTTGTAACTGACATAAGTCTTGATAAAAGGCTAAGGATTAGGGTTTTTGTTGACATTGTATTGTAGCATTTGCAGTGGTATTGAGTTGTTGGGATTACTGGTTGTAATCAGTTTGATTTACTGGATAATAATATTGGACTCTTTGTTGGTGGATGTAGCCCAAGCTTGGGTGAACCAGATTAAATATTGCCTCTTGTTGTTATTATTTTTGTGTTTTTCATTCCTCTGTTTAATCTTTATTTGCATTTAATTGATAGTTTATGCACACAATTCATAACAATTGTTGGGGGGAATATTATTTGGAATATGCCATTGTGAGGATAAATAGAGGAATTAGTTTGTTATAAGAAATGAATTTCATGTGAAACTTGGTTAGTTGACCATGGGTTGATTTAATTCTTGAGGAGTTAAAAGATGGAGGATTTATTAATGTTGATTAGAAAGTGATTTGAGATTAATTAATTCTGAATTAATTAATTTGAATGGGTTAGGGGATTGTGACATTTGATTTGATTTATTTAATCAAATGAGGGGACTCAGGGGGATTTAATTAAATGTTTTGATTTAATTAAATATGATGAATATTAGTCAGAAAAAAGGTGAATTAATCTAATAAAATTAATTATTTGATTAATAGCTAAATTTGTTGAATTTAGCTAAATAATGTTGATTATCTAATTAATTGGTTAGTTTGAGGAGATATAGGAAGAAATGGTGTTAATTTATCATAACCAAATGCATAGTATCAATCATGACTTTTTAAGTGTCTACATTTTTCCCCTCTTTGAAGTGAGGTACCTACTGTGTTGGTTCAAAGAATAACACTGCCATGATCAAAATTCAAAAAATTCTCGATTTTTTGGATGCCCCACTACTGCCCCAGTAGAAGAAATTACGCTGCTACATTTCCCCCTCGAGAGATTGGACAAAATTGAAAAATTTAGGTTGAGCTCGCGAAAAAGGTTCAACAAGGATACAAGCATGGAAAATAGCCCATGGTATGTGAGAACAAGCTTACGGTGATGGAAACAAGTCAAAATGGGCTTTGTTCAGCAAAAAATGGATTAATGGACTCAAAAACCCTAAAAATTACCCAAAAAACCCTAAATTTTTTTCATAAATAGGGTTGAGTCATTTTCAAATCATTTGCACACCTAACCTTCTAGAATTCTTGCAATTTTGCTCTGAGGTGCTGACAAAATGGTGGCTTGTGTGCTTCCCAAACATCAGACGAAGAGAGTTTGAGAGTTCTAGCAACCTCAGGACATAGGACCCCTAGTACACGCCTTTCAAAACTTCTCATTTTTTTCTTTTTTGATGCATTTATTAGGGTCCTTTTAGGTTGGCCAAAAGCGGCTCTATAGGGCATCTCAATTGTTATGGTCGGCGTCACTTTTGTCCATGCTGACCTGTGTTTGCAAAATAACATCGCGCGTTGTTGGAGGGTCCTAGAGTTGTACAAAAATTGTTGACTCACCTTTGAGATATGGTGCTGCACAGTCCCAAAAAAGTCTACCATTACCCAAGAATGTTGACTTTCCTTTGATATATTGTGTCGGTTTGATTATAGTACAACTTTTTTGAAATCACTGAGCGTCATGCTTGGAAATATCAGGTCGCTTTTTCTTTTGGAGGATTTTTTATTTTCAAAATTACACCAGGTCGATTAAATTTGACATCATGGTTGTTTTGGATGTAGGAGATCCTTTGAGTGCTCAACTCGAAGGAGCACAGAGGCTAGATTCTATGCCGAGCAAGGCATTTATCAAATGAGGCATTATTTTTTCTTGGCTTGATTGGATTCAAACACATGGCCCAAATGCTTGAGGTGAGGACACATCTAGCTATGATGACAACATTGGTGGAGAGATGGCAGAGCGAGACTTCATCATTCCATCTTCTGATTGGAGAGGCCATGGTGACCCTGGAGGACATATGGTGGATCTTGCAGATCTCCATACACAACAAGCACATTATATATGATGTGGAGGCTGGTGGTGATGCCATTTTCTAGTTGTTTGGCATCAATGAGTACTTGATAGATAGTGGGTAGATCAACCTTGCTTGATATGAGGGGATTGCCCCTAATTTGACCCTTTTTGTCGAAGCACTAATTTTAGGAGTCCTCATTTGTGATCGACGAGCCAAAGGTTGTAGCATTGGATGGGGTACTATTTCGTCTCGAATGATGGAGGAGATGAATGTCTACGCTTGGGGGCTAGTTGTCCTGGCATTGTTATATCATGATATGCACTAGGTTGTGTATTGTGGGGCCAACATCATTAGAGCGAGAGTTACACTTCTCCATATCTGGGTGTATGAGCACATAGCTATCCTAAGGCCCACCATTTCAGATGTGTAGATAGATCATGATGATCTAGTGGTCTACCGATATGGAGGCATGACCACCCTCCATTATACAAGTATTACAAGAATCCCACACTGGATGCAAGTTATTGATGAGATGATTGTGTTCTAATGGAGACCTTGGCTCCATTTCCACAGATGGCACAATGATGATGCTACCCTTCTTTTTTTTCCGCCAGACCAGGTATATGTAGGGGCAAGAACACCATATGAAAGAGTGATACCTTCTAGATAGGGTTGCTTGCCAATTTGGATAGGTGCAGGATGCACCTAATGATGCATATAGAGCTATTTTTGCATAGAAATCCTAAGAGATAGCCTGGGGATAGAGGATCCATCCTCAGCTAGCGATCGATGATTTCAAGCAGTTGGTTATGCAGTTGTGGTTATATTTGATGGTCTCGCAAATGTGGGCACTACACAGGCCTATGACGAATATTGGTAGGCTTCTGCTCCCATCAAACTAACTTTACCAGTGGTGCTCGGTAGGTAGAGGATGGGTCAGAGGACCCCAGATAGGACAAGTGCCATAACAGCCACCTTAGCAGCCCCATGGTGGATAGGATGGAGGTGATGGTGATGGAAGACTGATGGGCATGATAGATAGGTGCCACCTCTAGTATCACCAGTGAGACAAAGGGCCCCATAACAACCCCCACTAGGTCCTGACCCTAGGAACAAACAGATAGCAGCGCTGCAAGTGCATGTACATGCACTTATGGGGTAGGTACAACAAGGACAAGCCCAGATACAAACCCTAATCCAGGAGAGAGATTAGGTGAGGCAGGAGAGCCAGATGAGGCAGGATGTCGATCTTGGTCTAGCCCTAGAGATAGGACGGAGGTAACAGCTGGAGGCTACAACACAGCTGGAGCAGGGACATGCTATAGTCCTAGTAGAGATGTATGGGTGAGCGATGCAAGAGGCATTGTACCACAAGAATTTATATTATAGAGTTATGGCATAGAAGCGACAAGAGACAAATTTCTCCCATATTATCTAGGTTTCTCTGAGCAAGACTCACATAGGGACATTAGGTAGACCATTAGGGTCACATCACTAGAGTCAACTTAGCCACCATAGCGACCAATAGAGTGAGGGGAGCTCAGGGCATTGATAGTACCCTTAGATACTTTTTTGATTGTATAGCCTTATTTATGATGTGTATACATTCATTGGCTGAGTTTTGTTTAGCCTCTTGTATATTCCGATGATGACACTAAATATCTAATTTTGATTGTATCATGACATTCAACTTTTTTGACATATACATATGAGATGATTTTGATGTGATTATATGATGTGATGCTATTTTATTTTATGTATTATGGATGCATTTGATGTTTATGCTATGATGCTTTATGTTTTATGATGTGATGCGATATTATTGATGTATGATGGATCTATGTGGATGCACTTTTATGTGATGGATGCAAACCTATATTATGCTCTGATGGGTGATGAATGTAATGCAATGGTATGTTTATTTCTTCTTTTAGTATCTCTTTCATGTGTGATATTGTTGGTGTAATTAAAAGTGTTGTACCTTGTCCTAGGTCATTATTACACCTTAGTTAAGTTTACTTAAGGACCACATAGGAGGTAGTTGGAGAATTTCCACTTTTGGTGGACTTCTCATGCTATTACTTTATCAAATCCACCTTTTGTGGACACATCATGTGATTACCTCTCCATATTTTGTGGGTGATCCACCATTTGTGCTGATTATCACATTATCACTTTTCCACTTTAGGTGGAGTGATAGCTTTTCATAGTTGTCTCATGTCATAAGATTACAACATGTGTCATAATCTTATACCCTTCTATGTTCTCACCTTGGCTATATAACCAAGGGGTCTCCTATGTATTTTTTCTCATTCCATTCTATTTGCATTATTGGCATAATATAGTTTATTCTTGTCATATTGTCTCTATCTTTCTTATGCTTATGCTTTCTATTAGGCCTCTAGATCTTGGGTGGCTACCTTCATAGCCAATTCTTACATGGTATCAGAACTATTGGAGTGCCTTTGGATTTTCATTTTAGAGAGATTCTTGGAGGGTTCTATTTTTGGCCTTGTATTGTAGGTGCATTTTGGGAGCTTGTTGCATCAGATATGAGCTCACCATTGCGTTCAGAGTGTCCGAGATAGTCACATTTTCCTTTTGTTTCATCCCAGTTGGACATTGGAGGCCAAATTTGCAAAGGGTTCAAGATTGGAGGTGGTTGTCAGGTCTAGGAACCAACCACCACTTTGGAGTATTTTCAACCAAAAAGGACATTGTCATTGTGTCCAGAAGGGCCAAAAACCCCTAAATTGACTGCCAAATAGTTGAATTTGGACAAGTTGCCCGTCGAGGAAAAAAAAAATTGTTGGCTGAGCCATACAATGCAGCCATTATGACAGCCGGTACGATTTTTATTTTTTGAAAAAAAAATATTTAATATTTTCTGTGAATTTATTTTGTAAAAAAAAAAAATTTGTATATCACAAGTTTTTTTATTTTTTTAAAAAGTTTTAATAAAAAATAAAAAATAAAAAAGGTTATTGTACAGTTTGCGAACTGTACCAGTCTGCAGAACTATACCATTTGTACCACAGGGTCCGCAGGGGCCATGTGGCACTCCCTGCTCAGCCCATGTGGCGAGCTTCCACCAGGGGTGCCTAGTCATTCAAAAATCCGGCCCCTCATTCCAATATACCAGTGCCCATAATCTAAACTGGCAGGTGATTTTTTTGAAAAATACTGACGAAGAAATAAAAACCAATCAGCGAATATTTTGGGTAATTTCAAAGATTCCTCATCGGCAACTGCAACATATTTCAGTGGGGAGGAGCAACGACAGACGTGATGGGTAGATGACCATCAAATTTAATGGCCAGGCAATGGTGATGGCTAAATGACTGTCAAATTTAAGCTTGTGCTCTACTAACGTCAACACTGCATTAGCACCTTTTTGAAAATTGGAAGATCCCTCTCCATTTGAGTTTTTGAATTTGCAGTTCATCTTCAAACGCTCATATCTTGGTCATTTTGAGGCCTTTTTTGGTGCATTTTTTTTATTTGGGCTCCATTCAGGTTCATACGAACTCCTTTTTAGGTGTTGTTTTTTTTTAAAGTGCATATTTTTTTTTTTAACTTCATAGTGGTGCTATCAGTTTGTAGTGATTGTGATCAGAAATTATACTTTCAGCATATGGTCTACTTTGGCCTATTTTGGCATTTGTAAAGTTAAGATCTTAGTTTGGTCGTTTGTATCAGTCATTTGAGTCTACTATAGCCTACTAAGGCTGTTGTAAGAAATTGAAAATCAAAAGCCCACTTTGCTTGGCTTACAAGTGGCCATTGTACACACACTAAGTATAAAGTGCCAGATCATCTTTTTTTGGGGGGGGTTCTTTGATTGAGTGAATTTGGGGGGGGGGGGTGTCTTGTGTGATTGTGCCTCTCTTTCTACCTTGTCCTCTTTCATTTTGCTGCTATGGGTTCTCCTAATTTTCCTTTGTTAACTCCACATAATTATGCTTCTTGGAAAATTGATGCTTGGAGTAAGTTAATGGAAAAAGGATTAACTCATTCTATTGATGGAACTGTTCTTGCACCATCTGATCCTAAAGATAATCTTGTTTCTCATATGGATTGGCTCACTAAAAATACTATGGCTCTTGGAACTTTAAGGAAATATGTATCAAAAGATATCATCTTTCAAATTGAAAAGTGTAAAACAATCAAAGAGGCTTGGGAAAAGTTTGGTCAATTGTATGGCCAAGTTGATGAGATTAGAGGTTATCAGCTTGACAATGATCTCACAATGTTAGATCCCAAGAATTTTGATACAATCCAAGACTATGTCACTAAGGAAAATGAGCTAAGAGCACAACTTAAGGATTGTGGCATTGATAAGAAGGATGCATAGTTGGTCTACAGTTTGTTGGGAAAGCTTCCATTAGAATATGCAACATTTGTTTCTAGCTTCCAAACCCATCGTTTGACAGTGGGTAGTTCTTTCACTATGCCATCATTTGATGCATTCACAAAAATGTTGATGTTAGGACAAGAAAAGTTGATAAGCACGGGGGTTCTCAAGTCTTCAAAGTCCAAAGCTTTGGTGGCTAATCAAGGGAATCAAGGGACTCAAGGAAAGGGTTCCAACAAGAAGCAAAAGAAATCTAAACCAAAGAAACAACAAGATAAAGCACAATCATCCTCTCCACAAGAAGGGAATTTATCCTCTTCTCCCAAGAAGGGAAATTCAAGCAAGAAGGAGAGACCACCTTGTTCATATTGCAAGAAGTTTGGTCATGATGAGCATCATTGCCACACTAAGAAAATTGATGAGTTGACAAACATCATCAAAAAGAACAACATCAATTTTGCATCTTCCTACAAGAAGAAGGATTCATCTCCTTCCACTTCCTCACAATCAAAAGGAAAAGGGAAAGCATTTGTGGCTACTTCAGGTGCCACTCATCACATGTGTTCTTCAAGGGAACAATTTTATTCTTTGGAGCCATCTAAGGTACCTCACATCTTCACATGAGATGATACTCAAGTGGAAGTTGAAGGCGAAGGTTTGGTTTCCATGGATAATGGAACATTTGAGAATGTTCTCTATGTTCCTAACTTGAGTGCCAATCTTCTTTCAATCTACCAAATCACTCGCTTTGGAGATGGCAAGAAAGTTGAGTTTCTACCAAATTCAGTTGTGGTCAAAGAACTTAAGGATGATGCCTTGGTTGCAATGGGACAAGCGAATCACAACACACGGCTTTCCTCATTCTTCCACTTTGTGCCTAAGTCTCCTTCTATAGCCTTGCTCACTCATTCAAATTCAGAAAGCAAGCTATGGCATGAGCGGTTTGGACATCTCAATTACCACTATCTTCAGCAGCTTAGCTCCAAAGATATGGTTACAACACTCCCTCAAATCAGCTTTTCAGAAGGTGTATGTTCAGGTTGTTCCATGGGTAAGCATCCAAAAGAGAAGTTTGATAAAGTGAAGTCTTGGAGAGCATTGGAAGTTCTTCAATTGGTTCCTAGTGATGTAGCAGGTCCATTTCTAGTGCCATCATTTGGAATGGCCCACTATGTCCTCACCTTCATTGATGACTACTCCAGCTTCGCATGGGTCTATTTTCTTGTTCACAAGAGTTAAGTGTTTGATAGATTTCAAGCCTTCAAGGCTCATGCTGAGAAGCAATCAGGGAAGCAAGTCAAGATTCTCTACACAGACAATGGAAGGGAATATGTGAACAATAGACTTGAGGAATTTTGTACTCTTGAGGGGATTGATCTTCAACATTCAATTTATTACACTCCATAGTAGAATGGTGTTGCTAAAAGGAAGAATAGAACCCTTAAGGAGATGGCTAGCTGCATGATTCATGCTCATTCTCTTTGTCCTCAATTTTGGGAAGAAGCTATTAGTTGTGCCACTCACATCCAGAATTAGGTTCCCCATAAGGCTTTGAAGGGGTTGACTCCTTTTGAGGCTTGGTGTGGTAGAAAACCGGTTATGAGACACTTTAGAGTTTTTGGTTGTCTAGCTTGGGCATGCATACCCCCAAAGAAGCCCAGGGCATTAGAACCTCATAGTAGGCCTTGCATCTTTGTTGGATATCCTGAGGGTGTTAAGGCATATAGAATTTTGGATCCAGAGACACATGAACTATTAATTGAGAGGAGTGTTCACTTTGAGGAAAGCTCTCCTAGCTTAGCCTCCAATCCTCCTCTTCCTTCCTCCATAGTGGAAAGTGATGATAGTGACTCAGATGATGATTCTTCCTCAACTCTAACTCGCATGATCACACCTTCGTAGGGCCCACTTGTAGTTGAGGCACCTCGTCCTTCATCTCCTACTAGACCTCGTTGGGCTTGACAGACTCTTGAGTCAATAGGTTCTCTTGTTGGGGATCCTTCAGATACTCGAAGGACTCAATCACAACATTAGGATTTTCCACATGCTTTTATTGCTAGTGCTTTCAATCCATAGTCCTTCAAGGAAGCATCTAGAGTTATAGAGTGGTATTCAAGAACGAAGGAAGAGTATAGTTCCTTGATGAGGAACCACACATGGGATTTAGTTCCACTCCCTAAGGGGAGAAAGATGGTTTGATGTAAGTGGATCTATCAGACTAAGTATGTAGTGGATGGAAGTGTGGATAAATACAAGTCTCGACTTGTGGCAAAAGGTTTCTCATAGGTTCCAGGTGTTGATTATACAGAGACCTTTGTACCCATTGCTAAGATGAACTCCATTCACTTGACACTTGCTATTGCTACAGCTCATGGTTGGGTTGTACATTAGATGGATGTCAAGAGTGCATTTCTACATGGGGATCTTCATGAGGAGATTTACATGGAGTAGCCACAGGGATTCATACATGATTCTTCTTTGGTTCGTAGATTGAGGAAATCTATCTATGGCCTCAAATAGGCCCCTAGGGCTTGGTATGCCAAGATGGATTCCTTTCTTCTCTCCATAGAATTCACTAGGTGTCATTCGGATCCAAATGTCTACATTTTGTGACAAGATGATTCTCATTTGGTACTTGTGCTCTATGTTGATGACCTGATCATTACAAGGAGTACCTCATCCATCATTGGCAGTGTCAAATCTGCTTTGCAGGACAAATTTTCTATGACTAACTTGGGCCTTTTGCACTATTTTCTTAGGATTGAGATCACTCAATCAACTTCTGGGATATCTCTTTCTCATCCCAAGTATGCTCTTGATCTTCTAGCTCGATTTCACATGGCTGATTGTAAGCCTGCTCTGACTCCCTTTCTTTCAGGAGTCAAGCTGGAGGCTAAGTGTTCTACTCCACTTGTTGATGCCACTTTGTATCGTTAGCTTTTTGGGAGTCTCATCTACTTGACTCACACATGCCCTGATATCTCCTTTGTAGTTGGCATGGTTTCACGCCTTGTGCAGGAACCACATGAGCTTCATTGGAAAGCAGCCAAATGCATCTTGCATTACATACAAGGTACAATCATCATGGGATTCACTATGCAGCAGGTACATGACTTACCTTGGTGGGATATATAGATTCTGATTGGGATGGTGATCTTGATGATCGTAAGTCCAATTTTGGCTACAACTTTCATCTTGGTTCAAGCCCCATTTGTCGGCAGAGTAAGAAGAAAAATACTATTGCTCTTTCTTCGACCGAGGCTGAGTATCGAGGGGTTGTTAATGTCGCTACTGAGGCTATTTGGCTTCAGAATATTCTTACTGAGTTTGGCTTCGCTATTCCACATCCTACAATCATTCATTGTGACAATCAAAGTGCCATCTAGATCTCAAAGAATCCAGTTCAACATCAGAGGACCAAACACATCGAGATTCATATGCACTACATTCGGGAGTTGATACAGGAGCAAATCATTGATTTGCAATATTGTCCTACAATACAGCAAGTTGTAGATATCTTCACCAAACCCTTCACTAAGAGTATATATCATCATTTGTGAGATCTCTTGGGGGTGCGAGATGTTTCATCTGAGGAGGTCACTTGACTTCTTCATTCTCTCTTTTGGGGGGGGGATTTTTCCTCACTTGAAGTTTTTCCCTTCTCATCTTTTTGAGTGCAGTTTTTGTTTTGTTTCATCCCTCTTTTGGGGGGGAGTTTTTTCCCATGTGGTTTTCTCCTTTTCTCCACTTTATGAGAGATTTCATTGCATTTGTACATGGGTACCTAACATGGCCTAGTTGTCAAGACCCATCTTGCATTGTTTTCTTTTGTGTACATTCTCCCTAAGTTGCACTTAAGGGGGGGTGTTGGTGTAATTAAAAGTGTTGTACCTTGTCCTAGGTCATTATTACACCTGAATTAAGTTTACTTAGGGACCACATAGGAGGTAGTTGGATAATTTCCACTTTTGGTGGACTTATCATGCTATTACTTTATCACATCCACCTTTCGTGGACACATCATGTGATTACCTCTCCTCCTTTTGTGGGTGATCCACCATTTGTGGTGATTATCACATTATCACTTTTCCACTTTAGGTGGAGTGATAGCTTTTCATAGTTGTCTCATGTCATAAGATTACTACACTTTTCATAATCTTATGCCCTTCTATTTCTCACCTTGGCTATATAACCAAGGGGTATCCTATGTACTTTTTCTCATTCCATTCTATTTGCATTATTGGTAGAATATAGTTTATTCTTGTCATATTGTCTCTATCTCTCTTATACTTGTGCTTTCTATTAGGCCTCTAGATCTTGGGTGGCTACCTTCATAGCCAATTCTTACAGATATGATGATGCAAGATGTATGTATATAAAATGTGGTAAAATTGATATTGCTTATATGGTTATGCGATGGATGCAAATGTGTTATTCATGAGATGCTTAGAATAACCAATCTATATTATTCTAAACACCTTACATGGTAATGCAATGATGGGTTATGTTTTCTATTATAATGATATGTATGATATGCAATATGTTGACGGTTTGTGGATGTACGATGGATGTGAATAGGTTTTTTTAAATTTTTGAATGTCATGATACCATGTTAGTATTAGTATATGGAGAAGGTAGAAGAGAGATGGATCAACCCTTGAGTTCAAGATGATGTAGAAGTCCAACAAGTCTATGAGTCATTGAGACTTTATTAGATATGATGATGTGTTACTTATCAGGGATTGGGGATGTAAAGATCATTACTTTCCTTATTTTTGATAACACATAGATACGATGCATCCAGGTATAGAAAACTAGGCTAGCATTATACCTAGTGAGATGGAATTTGACTTGACAATTAGATAGGAGTATCCTTGTTCACACCTAGCATACAAAACTCTATTAGGATGTAATTTAAACCTTTCAAACATCTCAGACCAAAAAATAAAGAGGTAAAGCCTCCAAATGTAATGGCCAACAAGATATCCAAAACCTCCTCCCTACACACCAAAAAAAATCTAGTATGACCAAGGTTATATTACAAACATTTCCAACAATCACAACAGAAAAAATATAATGGTCAATGCCCCATTCCTTTCTCTCTAAACTATTTTTATTAGAAATCATCGAGAGGTCATTGGAATGAGAGTAATAAGGTAAATCAACAAGACAAAGATCAAGTAAATAAACAAGCTAATGTTCTTCATACCTCTAGCCAAGACAAAACTACGGTGATGTTTGATGTTGATGTCCATTGTAGGAAGGATGCATCTTAGGACATGATGTCATCATATTGTTGTGAGATTAATGGGATGATGGGCTATTGATACCAAGAGTTGATCAACTTGTTTACCTATTGACCTAGACTTGAGACCTTGACATTTGAGTTTTCTCTTTTAAGTTGCTATACTTGTTTTTGATTGTTTTGCAAAAGGTGACAATCATTTATTGTGAATGTACGTTTATTCTGGGTGAAGGTGAAATGGGATGGATGATTTTGGGTTTTGTGAATGTTTTTGGTATTTTGAAATGTTTTAAGGTTGTTTTTGATCTTTTTCGAGATGTTTTACAAATGTTTTGATTTTCAAAATTTCCAATGTTTTTGTGCTTTTTGAGATTTTTACCAAGAACCTAACCTAAGGACCTATCCTAGGGGCCTTGGGGGTTGATCAAAGATTAGCCTTTCCTATGTTATACTCGCAAAGACCACATAGTTTGACTAACACAAACTCATTTATTGATGAAGTATGAACAAATAGATTGTCAGCTTATTATGACGGACACCTAAAGGACTGACCTAATGTCTTAGGGGATGAATCAATGATTAGCCTTGCCTTTGTTCAAGCTCAGAGATGATGTAGTTCGACCTGATGACTCTATTTTTTACTCTATTTTTTTGACCTATTTTTGGATGTTTGACATGTTTTGGATGTTTTTTTGGATTTTTTGGTTTAAGGAAACTTTCAATGACATACACGAATCCAATCCAATGTAGGTATAAGAATGTGCCCCCAGTGTGATGCGATAGACTACTCTGATATATGAAGGACAAGTTGACCTTAGGAATGTGCCAAGTAGTTCTAGGATGGAACATGATACCGATGCAAGATCAAGCTATGAGATGGAAGCGAATGGGTAATGGAAGGATAAATGGAATTTGATGAGTGAATGCGATGGTAGGTGATGTAGAACAAGCCAAAGGATCGATGGTGGATGGAAAGTGCTTATTTACATGAGACACTTGTTTCCTAGGTTTTCACCAAGGTACTTGCCCAAAGTGCCACCAAAGTGGTTTTCAATAGAGGACAATTTTTTTCTTTACTGTTTTTAAATCCTTTTTCTTATTTTTTTGGATTTTTATGTTTTTTGATTTTTTTTGTATTTTTAGACTTATAACTTGCAAGCTTAGGAATTATTTTTTTTGAGATGGGAGCTATTGATGGGATCCTATAGAGGCTCACCTTTGGGTGTGGATAGCTGATATGCTCCTGATTTGTAACTTGCAGTGACGACAAAGGGTCCCAACTAGTTGGGTTAAAATTTTCCCTTGTTGTTTGGATTTGGTACATTATTTTGATTTTCTTTTAACACAAGCTCTCCGACTTGAAATGACCGACTCTTGATTTTCTTATTATAGCTTTGTTTGAGACGGTTCTGATAGAGATGTAAGAGAAGTGAATGAGAATGGTTGAGGATTTCAAAGGTTGTAAGAAGAATTTATTGAATGTGATTGGAGATTTGAAAGGATGTAAGAGAAGTTATTGAAGATGTAAGAGAACTTATTGTGGATGTGAGAGGTTTTTGAAACCTTTGGAGAGAAATTAAATGAGAGGTTGTTGGGAGGGATATTATTTGGAATATGTCATTGTGAGGATAAATAGAGGAATTATTTTATTAGAAGAAATGAATTTCATGTGAAACCTAGTTAGTTGACCATGGGTTGATTTAATTCTTGAGGAGTTAAAAGATGGAAGATTTATTAATGTTGATTAGAAAGTGATTTAAGATTAATTAATTTGAATGGGTTAGGGGATTGTGACATTTGATTTGATTTATTTAATCAAATGAGAGGACTGAGGGGGATTTAATTAAATGTTTTGATTCAATTAAAAATGATGAATATTAGTCAGAAGAAAGGTGAATTAATCTAATAAAATTAATTATTTGATTAATAGTTGAATTTGCTAAATTTAACTAAATAATGTTGATTATTTAATTAATTGGTTAGTTTGTGGTGATTTAAGAAGAAGCGGTGTTAATTTATCAAAATCAAATGCATAGTATTAATTAGGACTTTTTAAGTGTCTATAGTTTTAAATTATGCATAATATCTCTTCCGCTACTCTAATTTCCTTATAGAAATGAGATTAGCTTAAGTGTCTTAATACTCTTATTTACCCTATATGGGAATTTAGATAATGATGTCTCTATACATAGGCATCCTATACTACATGTATAATGTGAAAAGTATCAATATCATGAAGTGACTAGATATTGTGGCTTATTATGCTAGGAAACCTTAGAAATGATAAGGTTTAGCTATAGCAATAGTAGGAAAGATATGATATAGCGTTATGAAAACCACCTCGATTATCTATACTTGAATGATCACTTGATCATACTTTACTCTTGAATGAAACCCTAGGTTTAGATTAACCTATTTGATTTGAGAATTTTATTTGATTAAAGAATGAAACCTTAGGTTAATATTTACCTACTAGGTTGGGATATGGACTTGAATACTCATTGAAACCTATAGGTTGGGAATAACCTACTTGATTAGGTTGATTATTTGGTCTTGTTTGGAACATATAGTTTTATATTAACCTATATGATCGTACTAGTCATTGGTTGATGTCTTTTTCCTAGGAATAGGATATACCAAGGTTAAAACTCACCTCTATGATTAAGTTGATCACTTGAATTTATGAAATACTATTTTTTTGGAGCCATAGGTGGGGTTACCTATTGAGTTAGAGTTGATTCCTTTTTGGTTGCTCTACACTCTTAATAAGAAGTAATAATATTGACAAGACTCTACTCATTGAATAACCCCTTTTGACTAAGGAGGTTACACTCTCGAATAGAACCATTACTAATATGATTACTCTTTAATGGAGGTTAGTTATTAATGAGTTTGTACTCATGATGTGAATCACTTATTACCATGTTATAATCATGAAAGGAGTCAGTTACTTTGAATATTTATTCTATGATAAGATGAAGCTTATGTATCTATACTTTAGATTACAACGATAATCTTGGAAATAGGTTGTCCGTTGATGAAATAGCTTGTTAAGTTGTTTATGCAAAGTTAATGCATAAACTAGAAAAACTTGTATGTTATACCTAGGGATTAGAATATCCATTGAAGAGGAAGCAACTTATACATGTGAATACTTGATGAAAATATCATTGTATAATTGGAAAAAAGAATAGACCTATTATAAGGTTAGGGATTATCTATGGAAGGAAATTAGGTATGCATAGTATACGAATAGTCATTATCCAAATGAAGCTACGATAGTGTATGCGAATAGGAAGATTGCCACTAGAAAAACTGGGTGAGAATACTTTGGCCAAAGTAGTGTAATTTTCCACTAATTGCACTATCAATTCATGATGTTTCTTTTATGCATACTAGTTGAGGATTGTAGGGTTTACAAGTTCTAGTTATGTAGGACACAATACTAAGCTCAGATAGGCTATTGTTATGGGGTTTTACCAACCAACTTCGTTGAAGGGTAGGTCCATCTCACCATATGTGGTAGATGTGTGGAGGATCGCATTTGAGTCTGTGGTTGGTGGAAAAGTGCTTGAGTGATGTTTCTCCTCATCAGTTGGCGGTTGAGGTTTGTAGATGTTTGTTCCAGGGAATGGGGGCATCAATAATGTATGCACCAATGCAGTGACATCAAGACCAGTTTGTATGTCTATTGTAAAATGAAGCTCAAAAGAGATATGTATCAATCTTGTATCCATTTATATGGAGGATGTATCTTAGAATGATAAACTATAGTTTATTCAATATGAAATCTATGTTATAGAAAGATTTTTGAAATTACAATGGAATGCAAGGGAAGTTTGTTAAAGTGTTTATTTCAAATATGTATGTAATTTACATTATGAAAAATATTTTTTTTTATTGCCATGTTATGGCATCATGGATCATTCAATTGAGATGAAAACTTCAAAATCCTATTGAGAAGAATATCGGGGTTGTTACATGTGGTATCAAAGCTACCAGGTTTAGCTCTGGAGTTTATGGGATCATTATGTAAAGTTAAATGTAAACCTTATTGGAAGTTAAATGTTGAAAAGTTCTTATGCCAAGATGGAAGGAGGAAAGAACAAAGGAAATGAAAAAGAAGATAAGATTCTAGGAAGCTTATTTAAATTTGGGACTAGAGAAGAATCGTCCCTAGAGTTGAAAACTCCTAAACCAACACCTCATTATGATACCCCTTGGATTGTAGAAGATTAGGCAATCAGGTTATGTAGGAAGGTTATGAAGGATAACCAATATGTACCTTCATCCTATGAAGTGGATAAAAGAATCTAAGGGGATATGAAGAATTGGAAATAACTCCGTTAATGGTAGCAACCTATAGTTAAAAAAATTCAAGGATTTTTGGATTTAGTAAGAATACTATGAAACTTGGAGTATGCATCATTGGCATAAGTTGAAAACTTTAATCAAAGTAGGAAGTCAATGGGGTAAAAGCACAAACCTATGTCACACTTTATAAAGGAATTGACCAATAGCAAAAAAATTCAAAACTTTGATCACATAAAAGTGGTCTTTATGTTTTGAATTTTAAAATGGTGTAAACTAATGAAATGTAGAATTTTTGATAAAGTTTATTCCTATAATTTTTTAAAAAAATTTAAAAAATGTTTTCATTATGTTTTTATCAGTTTAAAAATAGATTTTGGAATGTTAAAAATTTCAGAAAAGAGTGACTTCATAGGCTGTCAAGAAACAAATTGAAAAAAACTTCATTTCTCCCTAATTTTTTTCTCCAAATAGGTAGCTTCAATATCTTGTGCATGGAAAAAAATAATCAAATTTTGATGTATATTTTTCTCGTAATAACATTTTAAAGTTAGACTTGTCAGAATTTGATAGTTTTCATGGGCCGTCAACTATTGTCAAATTTTTTAATCATTTTCAAAAAAACAAATTATACCCTTTTGAAGAAGAATCTCTCCTCTTGTGCCCCATATTTTTTTTTTTTCAATAATATGTTTTACTATTTTTTTTTTAATTTCTTATCAGCCTCTTTTTTAATTTTAACAACCTAATTGCACTATTTTAAAAATAAAATTTATTAAAACTAATCAAAATATTAAAAAATTATATATTTGGATTCACCACTCCGAGCTCTACAAAAGGGTATTTTTCTTTTTTGTAGAAAAATCATTCTGACTAGAGAAATACTCTTCCAAAGTTAAACATTTCAGAAAATTCTGAAAAAGGGTGAGTTGGCTGCCAAGTAGGATTCCAACTAGACATGCTTGGCCGAGTATGTTTTGGTCGAGCATGTTTCGATCGAAACATACTTGGACAAAAATTGCTCGATATTTTCAAGCTATATAGACCAATACGCTGACTATTTTCATAGTTTTGGTCAGATGTATTTAGTTGAGTGACTTTTGGCCGAAACCTCTTCGGCCGAAAAGGTACGCGCCATGTCGGTGCCACATGGTTTCGGCCAAAAGCCACTTAGCCGAATATCTTCTAGCTGAATATAGTTTGCTCAGAAATATTTATTTGGCTAAAAGTGTGACACACTATTGTGCTTTTACCCAACGTTTTGTGAATCTAAATTAACTAATGAGATACCTAAGAGGCTTGATAACCCTTGATAAAATATTATTTTGAATAAGATCAAGATCTTGTGTATTATTAAGGAGATAGTACCTTAGAATAAGGATAAAGACCAAAAGGGTTAGAAAAGAAGCAATCAATGAAGCAGACATGGTTCCACCAACCAAAATTGGAAAGATCAATTTGGAGTTATGATTAAGATGAGGAAAAGAAACAAGCAACTTTAGAGGTAATTAAGGTTATGAGAAAATAAAGTTACCAAGAATTTGGGAGAAAGTCACTTGGAAAGATGATTGTGAAAAAGAAACCCAGAAAAGTAAATCAGATTGGTTGACAAAGGTTCTGGTAGCACATAGTTTGGTTGAAGTATAAATTGAACTCACCAACTTACTAATGGAAGTAAACCTGTGTTTAGAGGTTCCAAAAGGAAGTAGGATGTGGAGTGACACTATGTGACAAATCAAAAGAATTAGTAAGGAAACAACGCTCTAAGTTGAAGACA